>OZ005740.1:175188053-175381676 GCA_963930735.1 Dioctria linearis
GGTACTAATGGATGTGAAATAAGGAACGGAAGAAATATATGCAAAATATAGGAACTGGGGTGTATATGATCCAAGTGCAAAAAATCCGTTTTTCGGCGGTAAAAAGCCAGTTATGAAGTTAAATTAATAAAACAAAACTACGCCACTCGATTACCCGCGCCTTCCTCTTTAATTTGATACCAAACATGACGTATTGTGGGCAACCCCTTGTAGCGGAAACTACATAATAATTTTTATTTCTGTTGGTAATTAAAAATAGAATAAAATATAATTTTTGTTTGTCAGAGTAATATTTGCCCTGACTGTAAATAAAAAATTATCAGAGTAATATTTGGGCTGACTGTAAATAAAATAAAAAAAATTCAATTTTGACGATTAAAGGAAACCACTTTAAAGAAAAAAACTTTGAACACAGATACACACTACTGTATACATTTTGCGAAAATACACATCAAGACTTTTTGGAATGTATTTGTTTTTAAAAATATAGAATTTGTGTCAAGGATATTTTAGTTATAAGTGAATCGCCAGAGGGCAAACTCATATAATTTTATTTAAAACTCCAGAGGGCAAACTAAAAAAAGTAAATATTTTCGATTTAAACGCCAGAGGGCAAACTTATAAAAGTATTAATTTAGTAGCCAAAAGGCAAATTTGTAAAAGTTTTTAATTCAGACGCCAGAGGACAAAACTGTTAAAGAATATTTTAAAAGTTTATTGTTACACTTTTAATAAAGTATAAAAATATTTTAAAAGATTTAAAAGAAAGAATTATAACTTAAAATAAAAACAAAAATATTATCATAAAATAAAAATTATATAATTTCAATTTTTATCCTACTAAGAATTTAGGATATATATACAGGGTGTCCCATAAGTCGACGTCAAGCCGTAATCGGGTGATAGACCAAATCATAACAGTTACTAGAAAAATATAAAAAAAATCTAAGTCATGTATTTTTCAAAGTATAGACATTTCTTTTGTTTTCGAGAAAATGTACACCTTGTTATGGTTTTTTAGCTGTTGCTACATATCCTTACTTTTTTTCAATTTTATTTTTCTTATGTAATCCCGAATAGTGCTTATGTAACCTGCTGCTTTAAATTCTAAGCCTTCTGTTCCAGCTTAGAAGAAAATGTCACATTTTGCCGAACCAAGAATAGAAAATTAATATTTCACCCAACTTTAACTGACTGTAAAGAAAACAAAATGTACTACGCCAGTTTGGCAAGTAACTTTAAAAGTTGACGCAATTAATAAGGATTCTAAAATGGTATAACACTTGCTACAATATTTCTTAGATTACGAAAAGAAAAAAAATTTTCTTCAAGAAACCCAGTTTCAAAAAATTTCTTTTCACCTACTAAAAATGATTCTATTGTACCCAAAGCTTGCCGTAAGACCGCAACTTTAAGATTCACATACTGCCACTACATAATATTTTTGGTTATTGGTCAAGCTAGCCAATAGCTTGGGTTTAATTTTGTTATACGTAAGGGAAAATGATCCATTTCGCTTGTATAAGCAAAATAGACTAATTGCGATATTCAATTAATATATAAATCGGGAGACGTACCCAAATTATACACTTACGTTAATTAATTAATATTCGCCCCTTTACTAAATCTTGCTGGATCACTAATTATCGAAGAAAATCGATCGATTATCGTAAGTACAAAGCCGGCACGTCGCTGCAACTTAGGCAGTAGTTTTTAAACTAAATAAATCAAAAACGAGCCAAGAGATCCCCGACCCACGGTAAGGTCTCTTGCTACCCTAAAAAAAACAAAAAGGAAAATTAAGAAGTAACTAAACAAATGTTAAGTCAAAAAGTCACAAATAAAAAGCGTAATAAGAAAAATTTGAGTTCTGAGTTTAGACAGTCAAAATGTCAAGAAACAGGTCTATAATCGAGGCTGGTGAACTTCCTGCTTAAAAGCACCCCCAGCGCTTGCTGTAATTGGAAAACATAACCTCACAGCAGCTTTAACAACTTGAAAAAATTAGCAGAGGTAGAGGTAATATCTTGAAAATTCCTTTTTTTTTCTTGTAAATATGATGACAAATTTCTTAAATTCATCAGTAACTATAAAAAAACTCTTAAAAATTGATTCAGCCTTGGAAGCTGAAGAGATGCTCATGTAAAACATGCTTAAATTAAAAAGTTATGAGATAAATGCTGAGATTTTGAGGAAAAATATTAAAGAAGAGTATAAACTTTCTAAAGCGGCAATATTACTCCCAGTGAACTCCGCCGGCTGTAAGAGAAGTTTTTCTGGTATGAGGCGGATAAAAACGTTGCTTAGAAGCACAATATTTCAAGAATGATTTTCTCGCATGTCACGCATGTTACTGCTGAACACAGAGAATGCCTTGTTAAAAAAAATTTCAGCTGAAAATGTATTGAGCCCGATTTGTAGAAAAAATAGTAAACTAAGGATTATTTAATCGGTTTTTGGCGATTTCTCTTATGATTATGACGGTAGAGATGGATGGTGACGAATTCAAATTAAACGATAATGCACTAAGCGAAATTTTCACTGATAATAAGCTCTGTTCCATGTATATCAAGGAAAGTTAGGTGCGATTTTGAGCTTAGCAGCCATTTCCTGGATGTAAGAAAACAAATTGCTTCACCTTATTGGAATATAGAAAAATTAGATTAATAGTAGTAAATATATTTTCTCAATTATCTACGATTATGATAATAGCAGAAAATTGTCATACAGACTATGAAAAAAGGCTGTACATATATCCTAAAGACAGAATTGCTTAAATGTAGTTTACTTTCCGTTATTCTAGAAAAATATTTATTTTGAATGTTCCAAATTGTATAATTTTTAGTATTTATATAATTTATATATGACTTCATGTAAAATGTTCTTTGTTGTAGCAAGTCAGTTTCGTTGTATAAGTGATAATTTTCTTATAATAAGACGAATTTTTCTCGTGTTTCTACGCATATAAATTAAATTTGGTTTCTATTAGATCTACGGTTTTATTGCCGTTAAAAGGAGTTTTCTTCTATCTGTGAAAGTTTTCTCACTACAGTAGAAATAATAATGCTAGTAGATTTAAAAAAAATCATATGTATTTTGTATTCGATCTAAAAAAACAACGGTAATCAATAAAATAGTTTGCTTGATGTAACGAAACTTGGTGTTGGTGTTAACACTGATTAACGTCTTAGAAACTTTTACACATTTTTGAATAACAATACTTGATTGAAGAATATTCTCTTTCAATTATTGTGTTGAGCTGGCCCCTACTAGGCCCACTCCACAACAAAAACCCTGGCTACGCCCATGGTGACTTACTATGACCTTAAGGACCTGGCACAGGCACTGCGTGACATGAATAAGTACGTAGATCAAATAAATAATCTCTGTAAGCAGCGGCGGACTGGGACCAGAATTCGGCCCGGGAATTTTGATAGGAACCGGCACACTGTGGAGGAAATATTTTGAAATGCAAAAAATGCCAAGATAATATTTTCCATTAAAAAAATTCGAAAAAGAAATTATATTTAAATATAAAAATATACAAAAAAAATAATTCAAACATCATGTTATGATTTAATATTAATACAAAATACGGTAAGCGTAAACATCCACTGCAGAAAGAAGATCCTAAAATTGAAAAGAAAATTGTTATTGAAAGGTGAAAATTAAAATAGTTTTATACTTTACCTTACTACAGAAGAAGACTACGACAGAGATCGCTCTTTTCTGCGAGTTTGTCGGTAACTTCATCCGCGTCCAAATTCATAAGAATTTCTTTTTCTGTTGACATCAACATAAACGCTGCTAAGTGCTCCTGAGAAATACTGCTTCTAAGTCTATTCTTAATATATTTAAGAGTTGAAAAACTTCTCTCACAAGCTACTTGCGTGAATGAAAGGGTAAGCAAGAACTTATAACCTAACCCAATTATGCTATAAGCATCACTCATTAAATTATACTTTTGTATAATTAAGTAGCAACAAATGCTACAATTTTTGCAACTGGAGCATGATTTATTCATTACTTCTATTTCTATACCATCATTATCTTCTTCTTCTGCAGAACCAACAGAAATTTCGTACTCTTCTAGTGGTGAGGTTTTTAATTTATCCCAAAGGCTAGATTCATAAGTTCAGATCTTAAATTTTCCTCTGTGGCTCGTTCATCAAACCTTCGTAAAAGTTTACTTAATTGAAGTAGCGCAGAGTTTTGAAGTCCTCGATTTCGTATATCAGAGAAATTCCTGGGATCTAGACAAGCAAAATCAGCATACAGTGTGCTGCTAGAACCGAAACGTCGAATCATGCTTTCAGTGGTCACATCTAGAATGACGTTGTGCACTTGTATTTCATAAGCTTTAATTGCCTCAGAAAGAACTTCATCTTGCGAAGTTTCTTCTGCCATAATTTTTTTCTTCCTTAATCTTTTTTCAGGTAGTACAGCTTGAACTTCAAGATCGGAATCTTCTAATTGGTGCAATTTATTATTTACGTAAGTAACAAAAATATTCGCAGCTCTCGATACCGAATCAAAATCCCTAGCGATTTTTTTTAGTTCTTCAACTGTTTAGTTACCATGTGATACGATTTTAAAATATCCATTTCTTTAGTTTGTAGGTATTTTGACAATGGTGTGGTTAGTTCAAATATCCGTAGGAAAATTTGAGCTGTAAGAATTGTTTCATATTTCAGTAGGGATTCAATATATGCTTTTGCTTTCATTCGTACCTCACACTTTGATCTAGAATTATCCTGAATTCTGGACAACGTAACAACAAGATCAATGTATAAAGAGGAATTGCCATTCGAAAACGCACCAAAAACTTTTCTTAGAGCTGTATCTTTGGCCCACCAGCGAGTTTCACCAATTAAAGATATTTTGCGATGATGAACGTCCTGACTAACATTTTCCCATATATTCATTCGCAGATATGAATCTCGTATGAATACTGCAATTTCATTTAATAAATTAAATAACGATGTACTTGCAATAACGACACTAGTAGCTTCTGAAAGTACTAAATTAAGAATGTGTGCATAGCACCACACGTGTATTTGATTTGGAGATCCTTTTGTCATCCATGCAGAAAAACCATTGTACTGGCCTTGCATGTTGGCAGCTCCGTCAGTAGAATTGCTAATGCAGTTTTTTATATCAATTTTGCAGGATTTCATAGCTTGTGATACTAACTGAAACATATATTCACCAGTAGATGATTCACAGCATAATACTGTCAAAAGCTTCTCGTGAATACGATTTGTCACATACCGTACAATGATAGAACACTGATCCTTTGATGTGATATCTTGAGTAGTATCTATCTGTATTGAAAACATGCCAGCTCTTTTAATATCATTTGCAATACTATTCTGGATGAGATCTCGGATTATTTCTATTATTTTATTAACAGTTGTTTTCGAAAAAAAAGTTACTAAAGTTACCTGAAAGATGTCACGATTTACATTGCTGTATACTATTTTTCATGTGTTCGCTCAGACACAGATCATACTTGCTCAAGAGTAAAATAAATTCTAAAAAATTACCATGATCTATAGAAATATCTTCTAAATAATGCGCAGCCTCAGAGTTCTTTCCCCTGTAACTAAGTCCACGTTTGCCTATTAGTTTTATAACATCAATTATTCGTTGTAATACGTCGCGTCTTTTGCGCACCTGCGACCTTTGTAAAGACATTTGGTTACAAAATAATAAATTTCTTACATCTGCGTCATTAGTGTTTAAAAAATAAGCTTCTGCACAATTCCTATGCATTGCACTTTGTTCATGCTCTTCGAGTCTTATATGAATATGTCTCCTGTCTGACAATCCTTTAATTAATGCATTATACTCAAAACTATTTGCAAAAGCCAGACAAACTGAACAAAATATTAGGTTTTTATCGGTGCTATAAGTCAACCACTTACGATTTACGCCATCTTTACGATTTATGGTTTTTTTTAAAACCGGATCATCAATGTCTTGTTTTGGATGATACTCAAAGAATGCCTTAATCTCATTTTTAGCTGGACGAGCAAAGTAATTGAATTTAGAGCTTACCTCAATATTATCACTTTCACAACTAGAAGTGGCAATAACTGTTTGTTGTTCGACATCTATAATTTCCGGATTGATTTCTAGAATTGTATTAGACTTTTCATTGTCTGTGGTTTTATTAGCTTCTTCAGTATACAAAATAATTGTATCTGTTGATTCTGGAATTGCTGTCGATATTTCTTCGACGTAGGGAGTACTAGGACCGAGAATGTTATCATTTGTTGAATTAACAGAAGTGGTACTGAATATATCTGTTAATTTTCTACATTTTACTGCACTAGTTTTCATATATTTGTTCTTCTTATCGCGCAGCTTCTCGGCACCACCTTTACGTTTTTTTATACTATCGCGATTCATATTGTAACAGTATAAACTAAATTAAAACTAACACAGCAAATTAATATGTTGTCCCTTTGAAGACGTTATATCATAACTAACTTGCAAAAATATTAATTCCTGAAAATAGTAAATTTTTAAGTTTCTTTGGTAACTATATGTCAATGGTAACTATATATTTTATAATTTTAAAAACTGTTAAGTTTAAAAAAAATTGTGGATTTTTTTTTTATTCATAAAATTGAAATATTTTCCGTGAGAATAATTTACAATTTCAAGGTCAATATTTCTATTTAGAAATTCTGTATATAAATCGAAATAGTAAGTTTTTCTCGCGCAAAATAATGTATTTTTTTAAATTCTAAATTAAAATTTTAAGATAAAAAATAAAAAAATAAATTATTTAAGAGAATAATCATATAGAAGCTATAAATTATTTGAAATCGGCCCACCGGAAATTTTCCCGGTGTGCCCGACCGCCAATCCGCCCCTGTCTGTCAGCTTCTCGACGAACAAAGCTTTGCTGCAATTTGTAATGGTGCAGTGGCTAAAATGAACCGCTTAATGACGGATATTGCACAAAAATACAGACTGTTACGGGGAGAAAGCAGAACCAAGCGAGGATTATTCGATGCTATCGGAATAGTAAGCAAAATATTATTTGGAGCCCTCAATGAAGAGGATGCCAAATTTTACGACCTGCTGATGGATAAGTTGCAAACAAATGGAAAACATTTATTAACTCTAATAAGAAACCAAACGTTCATATTGGATACAACTGTTAACGTGTTTAACAAAACACAAACTGTTATTAACAGGCAGATGTCTGCATTAAATGCTAGATTCACGAAATCACAACTATGTTTAGTGAACTAATTAATGAAACCCACGGCAATCGGGTATTCGCAGGTTGGAATCACTCACGGCATTAACCACACTAATAATAATTAGGTACCAGAACGTGGTCAGTACACTGCTCAGCCTAGTCACAAATGTCCGTCATGGTAAACCACATCCAACAATTGTAACCCCTGATCATTTAGAAGAGGTCTTCACTATCATTCGAAAAGAAATTTCAAATGATATTCGATTATCTAGCTCCTTAAAAGATAATAATCTCTTTTCCCTATACCGTATCAGTCATACGAGTGCTTCTATCTCTAACGATAGAAGTATATACGAATTTAGGATTCCGCTACCGTACCTGGAAAATTATCAACTGTACAAAGTTATACCCTTACCTACGGTATTTCAAAATGTATTAACCTTCATACAACCGTCAATCGACTATCTGGTCATCGATTACAGTAAAGAGCACTATTACGATCTAACGACGAAGGAATTGGCTAATTGCATTACAGAAGACCATTCCCAGTACCTGTGTCGCGTAATCCATCCATTGTTTAACATAAACTCCGACAACAACCTTTGCGAACTACAGCTGATAAGAAGGAAACATTTTATACCCAATACATGTAACATTAGGCCGTCTAACTACTCCACCATTTGGACTCAACTATCCCAGGCTAATAATTGGCTTTCCTCTACTACTAAAAATCTTACTATGGATCTCATAAGATGAAATTACACCTTACACAATTTACGGTGTCGGAATCATTGAAATAGAAGGCAACTGCCATTTACGCACTCACAATCTAACCATTAGAGGTTATAATATAAAAGCCACTGAACTGAAAAACTTCTATATACCCACCACTAACATATCGGAGATTTTATTAAATTTTACTACGCATTCATACAATTACACCAACAAAGTTACTATGAACAAATTTGTACCAAACAACGAGCTAGCAATGGTATCTCACCAAATCAGTATCCTAAAAAAGGAGGAGGATCCACCACTATTCTCTTATATATATATTACTATCCATCGTGATCATATTAGCAGCACTTAAACTGTGTAAACACTACATTCGTAAGACACAGCAAGAAAAACCCAACTCACCTGAACCCCAACCAGAGGAATCCCAGACCCGAGGGGACCAAACTATCGCTATCACTGAGGCACTTTAAAGCATAATACAAAGGTGTGGTTTATGTAGACCACCATTCATAGGTGTGAAAAAAAAATGATAGGATTGCATGTAGGAAAATTCCCTTTCTCTCAATTATATAATTAAGAATTGTTTTTGACTAAGTAGGATAACTTCTAATTTAATTTTCCTTTTCCACTATTGTTAATAACAAATAAAATAAGTAAAAAAACGAGTTTTCAAACAAAACTGAGGCCAAGCCGCATGAAAAAGTACAAAATAAACTTTTCTTCACAGACAGAGGTGGACTCAGATATTTTGATTAGGACATTTCTCTTGAATATTCCTTCTCTTCATGAATCAAATCACTTATTACCTCTGATTGATCATACTGAAATATATCGGTGATTCTCAGCGAATAAATTCTGTGTGTGAAGAAAGGTTTATTTTCAACTTTTTCATGCGGCTTGGCCTCAGTTTTGTTTGAAAACTCGTTTTTTTTCTTATTTTATTTTCTACCTTTTTCACGTTAACTAAATTGGAAAATTCTGCATTTTTCCTGAAACAGATTTATAACTAATCATATCGATGAAAATTTTTCCGATGATTTTCCCGATTTTCCGGGTTTTCCATGGAGTTTTCCACAAAAGCAACTTTATGCAACTCATTTCGTTCTACAACTTTGTCTTAGGTTGCAAAACGCTCAAACGCTTCCTTGGTCGGAAAAACTCCGGAAAAGCGTTTTACATGAATTTTCCTCGGTTTTTTCTGCAAGTTTTCAACATTGTCGGAGAGAAAGTAATGATGCCAGTGGATAGAGAACTTGATCCTGCATAATTTAGAAAACTTTTTTAACGGAAAATTTTCCGGAAAAGTTGAAAATTCCGCAAAGTTTTCCGGAAAAGTCGGAAAATTCCGGAAAATTTTTCGGAAAAATCGGAAAACTCTCCATTTTTCCTGAAACGGATTTATCACTAATCAAATTTGTACCAAATTTTCAAATGATTTTTCCCGATTTTCCGGGTTTTCCATGGAAAATTCCGGTTCAAATTTTGATAGATTCAATTGTCAGGCGACATGAACCTGTGTGCCTAATTTCAGCTTGCTGTGATGACGAAAAGTGGGTCTACGAGAGTGTCGAAAATAGTAAAGAAATAGACAAATTCGTGTACGAGTTAAAGGGAATGGCTGGCCTCAAAAAAAGCAATTAAAATATAAAAGAAACAACAAAAAAAACATACTTTTAGAATTTTTTAGACAAATAAATTGACAATTTTAATGTTTCTTGCACCAAGTTTAATAGTTTGATTAATTAATTAAGGCATTGTACTACTTTACAACAAAAATAGCCAATAGAACAAAGGAAATTTACTTTTAGATTTCCGACAAATAAATCAATAATAAAATAAATAGATTAATTAATTGAGAAATGAAAATAGCTAATAGATAAAATACATAATATTAAAAAAATTTTTGTTATGAATAAACTAAGAATTTTCATGTTTCTTTAGCTTTAATAAAAAACCAAAAGGGGAAATAAAACCCACACCACTAAAATTGTAAATGTTCTTGCGATCCGAGAACCAACTGCAACGCATTTTTAGACGAAAATTCATCACCTCTTCAAGGATATGAATTTTCTATTTCATAGGGGGATGGTGTTATGATATTCACATATCATAACTCGCATTTGCTCCATTTCAAGTGCATATCAAGTGCATACACTTTTTCTTCGATTTCATTTCATATCGCTTGAAATGAAACCCCTGACTTCCACTTGGATTTGTCAGCATAAAATTTTACTTTTCCTAAACATAAAGTCACATAAATTGTGGACTTTATTGCAAGCAATTTCCTTTTTGCCCTCTTATGTAAACACACGCCACAAGGGGCGTATCAGATAACACGCTCGGTTATCATCAAAACATACCACGTGATCGACGCGATCGTGAGAAGTTTTGATGATGGTGCGAGTGTTGATTATGGCATTTCATATTAAAAGATTCGTAGAAGAAAGAAATGGGCAGTCTTGGAAAAGGTCGAGAGCCCGTAACACGCGAAATTGGTTCTGAGGAAAAGTTAGAAAATAATGTAAAATAATTTAAATTCTTTAAAAAGTAAAAGACGTTTTAAAATCTGAGGAAGATTAGAAAGCAGTATTTGTCAAATAAAAATGGTGAAATTACATTTTATCTTTTCTTAATAAAAATCCTCAGATCAACCCCAAGACTCCGCTGTACTCTCTTCTCCCGGCAAGCGGGAAAGCACGGAGCCGCACACGTAACACTTGCTCAAGCAAACCCTTGAAGCTGACGTTTTCAGTCATAGCTCAAATCTTAGTCATCATCTTATCTGAATGTACATTCAATTTTCATATTTTTTTTCTCGTTTTAAATCTGATGCAAAATCGACGTTGTACGATAAATTGAGCGACTTACATCGGATAAGATAAGATTTCTTCTAAACAGGTACGTATCTAAGCGGGACTTCACTGATTCTAGTAAACAACATTTAATTGAAGTTATCACAATCAATTAGGTTGATTTCATTTATTAAAATTTACTATTCCTCTATCCACTAATGCTATTAAGTTAGTTCCTATGCACTTAAAATAATTTAGGTAGTCAAAATCCTTTAAAATTCTACAAGTACTGATTAGGAATCAATGGTTTGCACCATTTTACTGTAATTTATACCTATCATTATGTCAGAGTCTAGTAATCAAATAGTTGTATAAAACAAATCCGTGAAACGATATAGCGTTATTGTTTAGTCACAGAATCGTCGAAAATTTTAATATTTCGTAATCCTCATGGACGAAGAAGGAAAACATTGAGCCGTACTCACCGTTATGCTTTTATGGTAGCGGTATCGAGGAGGCCTCTTGGAGTCGGCGTTCCAGTAATTTCAAAAATAATTTCTTTTCAATTAAACCGTTTCCCTTCGTCCATGCCAATCTTCTCTTCCTCGTCGTTAATAAAAACATTATTTTTTCACTAATTGCGCCCCTATAACAGTTTCCTTCTAATCATGACACCGAAATGAGTCGTTAGCGCCACCCCAATTGAAATTCTGATAATAATCATAGACATTATTGAAATAATCACAAAATCTTACTCCTGTCCCGATGATCTTGTGTTTTGATATGCGATTTTCTTAGTTCTTAGCCGGTTTTCCTCACGGAATTCCCCGTTTCGTGGATAAAAATTCCGGAACAGGTCAAGTGCTTGAAACGGCACCGAATTTCTTCATACTTTGCACACTACTCCCTTTTTACTCACAAATCACAAATATGAAATCAAAATTGCGCGGAAAGTTATAGTTTCTGAGATAATCGACTTTAAAATTCCCGAACTTTGTACTGCAATTCACAACACAATTTGACATTCTCACAATTAATTAACTCTTCTTCTTATTTTTAGTAACAAGTATACAAGTGGTGTAAACATACCATCCGAAAATTCGGGTTACCAGCGTTGCGTTTTTTTATTCATTACGAATATTCAATTGATGTGTAGTACAGCATTTACTTAGAATGGGATAGAAAAACTCTTATTAAAGAAGCACACACGCACACACGCACACACACACACACACACGCACACACACACACGCACACACACACACACGCACACACACACACAGGCAGGCAGGCTGGCAGGGGCACACACACACACGCGCGCGGAGCTGTACTACAACACATCAATTGAAAATTCGTAATGAATAAAAAAAACGCAATGCTGGTAACCCGAATGCTTGGAAGGTTAGTATATACATACCTACCACTGCCTCTTTTTAATACTAAAAAGAAGAAGAAGAGTTAATTAATTGTGAGAATGTCAAATTGTATTGTGAATTGCAGTACAAAGTTCGGGAACTTTAAAGTCGATTATCTCAGAAACTATAACTTTCAGCGCAATTTTGATTTCATATTTGTGATTTGTGAGTAAAAAGGGAGTAGTGTGCAAAGTTTGAAGAAATTCGGTGCCGTTTCAAACACTGGTCTTAAGCCAAAATTCCAATATAAAACGTGGGATTGCATGTGTCGTTCAATTTAAATTACAAGGAAGACTCTAAACTCTTCTGTTCTCGGTCACATGCAACCTTGCCTTGGTATGGTACAAATTAAGGGTTGTAGGAAGATTCAAAAAGCTATGCAACAGAGCGAATAGTATTAAGATGAAAAAGCCCAAGAGGCTGCATCTTTTGATAGCAATTCCTTCGTTTATAATGGAAAGGCAGGTTAGATTGGAACTTTCATGATATCACAAATTAGGTTGGAATTGAAATAACACGATAGCACAACTTCTCAATTCCGATCTTCAGTCACTGTTTTAGGAGGTCTTTTCTGCTTCCTATATCTTTTTCTCGTTTGCCAAAAATGTTTCTCCTTTTTCTTTGCGGAGTAGGACACGAGTATCTAGAGTTTTCGCCACGATTCAAATAGTTTCACAGCAATGCTTCTTTTTTTTTCTTCCTTTCCCCCCGACCGTCAGGTATTTTTCGAACGAAATGTGGAATGAATCGGCAAACCCTATCGTTATTTTTCAGTTAATACATTCCATACGAAATGCGATCACAAACAAATTTCAAATCAAGCTCGCACAAGTTTTTCGTAATGTCTCGAAACAGCATAAATTATCCACCTGCACAGCAATCGACAGCATATCGCAGAAATACAATATAGATTTCCTTCAGAATCAGTTATTTCAATCGACACATCGTTATTTTCGCCTAAGGTCAAAATCTTTTAAATCCGTACGTCCCATATGTGTGTAAGGGAATTATAGTGCCTAATTTACAACATGAGCTTTTTCTCTCTTTCCTTCCCTTAATATTCATTCATAATTCATGTGACACGAGCATTTAGCCGTCTATCAGCCAAAAACTACTTGCGTATATACATAGGAGGCCCATTCTTGCTCAAACATGCTTACTCTAGACGTTTGATGAATATGTTCTACTCAGTCGTGTCAGTCATGTACGTGTGTTTATATATGTATGTGTTTTTATTAGAGCTCTAGTAATTAGAGCAGAAAGAAAAGTAAAACTTTGTTCACGAAAGTTGATTGATCTGGAGTGTTTCCCCCACCAGTGTAAAGCATCCAATATCTTGTATAGAATCGGTACAGCAGACAGAGCTTTAGTGTTAATAAAAAAAAAATTACAATAAAAAGTGTGTAAAGCCGAATGTGTGTTATTTTTATTTAAAAACAAGTGAAAAAGCTCGAATTGGTCTATAAGTCCAATTCTTACGATTCCCTAGATGACTGCCCGTATGAAATTTCGTATGGTCACCCATTTGAGCAATTTTAATTTTTTGCATTGGTTTCTCGCATATTTTGTAGAACGGCTCGTCGGACAGAAAAAATGATTATAACCAATTTTATAGGATTTCTTATTCTGAAGAAGTTTTTAGTGTAATAAAAATGTCTAGGACTGATCGTTTTGAAAGTATATGTAAAAACCAAAATTTTTATTTATTAGTCCATTTTTGAAATTTCATTTGCTATTACTATGAAAATCGAGTGTACCAAATTTCAGCTTTCTATGTGGACGTGTTCTCAGGTAGTGTCCAAATATATAGTGGAAAACATTTTCGAACTTAATTTTACTTTTTTTTTTAATGTTCGTGTACAAAATTTCAGCTTTCTAAGTGAACGCGTTCTCAAGTTATCGTGCGCACGGACGGACGGACGGACAGACGGACATGCAAAAATCAAAATAACTTTTAATTATATGCGGGGGTGTCCAATCCATTTTGCTCTACTATCATTATTTCTGTGCGTTACAAACGGAATGGCAAACTTAGTATACCCTATAGATTTCATCTAGGGTATGAAAAGGTACTACTAGTGAATCTTCGCAGGCAAGCACTCCTAGTCTCTCGCCGGATAATCTCTATCCCGCCAAAACAACTGGTGGCAACGGTGCTAGATCTCCATTCTGAATAGAGATCCTGTGAGGATAAATTTAAGGCAGGTGGCCCGAAGTCACTGCACAACACCCCAAAAAAATCGATAAATCAATTCAATGGACCACCAAGAACAACATTTCGAAAATTCAGGAGAAGTTAGCCACATATGTCGATGTCTTAGCAGCGCCTTCTTCAACTCCAGCAGCAAATGCAGTCACCTCAAATCATTTTACAGATACTCCTTTTTATACCCTAGATGAAATCTATAGGGTATACTAAGTTTGCCATTCCGTTTGTAACGCACAGAAATAATGATAGTAGAGCAAAATGGATTGGACATCCCCACATAAAATTAAAAGTTATTTTGATTTTTGCATATCCGTCTGTCCGTCTGTCCGTCCGTCCGTCCGTGCGCACGATAACTCGAGAACGCGTTCACTTAGAAAGCTGAAATTTTGTACACGAACATTAAAAAAAAAAGTAAAATTAGGTTCGAAAATGAGACAAATCAGGCAACTCCTTCCTGGGGTTGCCATACAAAAATTTCGTTTTCCACTATATATTTGGGCACTACCTGAGAACAAGTCGACATAGAAAGCTGAAATTTGGTACACTCTGTTTTCATAGTAATAGCAAATAAAATTTCAAAAATGGACTAAATCGGGCAACCCCTTCTTGGTGTTGCCATATAAAAATTTTGGTTTTACATATACTTTGAAAACGATCAGTCCTAGGCATTTTTATTGTACTAAAAACTTCTTCAGAATAAGAAATCCTATAAAATTGGTTATAATCATTTTTTCTGTCCGACGAGCCGTTCTAGAAATATATGCGAGAAAGCAATGCAAAAAATCAAAATTACTCAAATGGGTGACCATACGAAATTTCATCTAGGGTATCGTAAGAATTGGTCTTATAGAGCTATTCTAGCTTTTTCACTTGTTCTTATATATGTACAATCAACTAAATTTATATCGAAAAATAAAAAAAAAAAAAACCGAAAAACGTTATAAGCTATATAATATAAGAGTCATGGTAACCAAAATATTTTTTATATAATTTTGTGAAATTAATTTGTTTTTCCATTTTCTAAAAAAGTATACTATACTAGTGTAAAGTTTTCATTGTCAATTTAGCCGCCGTATTGAACGTGGAAAACAAACAAAAAATAAGGGCATGTAAGTACTTCTGTGTACTTTTTACATTAATCATTTGTGTCCCCTTGAAATGCGATACGATAATACGTTAATTCTCCCACTAATCTCTCTAGATTGCGCAAGGTGCATACAAATTAGAAGCAGATTCTACGGATTTTTTTTTCTTCTTTTATCTCAATATAAAATTATATTTAAATTAAATGTTCCGCTAGCTTATTTCCACTCATTTAATACAAATGTTAGGTACTCACCCAGTGCGTAAAACATAAGTTCCTTTTTACCTTTTCGTAAGAAAAAGTGACAAATAAGCAAACGTGGTAAGTATACCCTTGAGTTTTTATGTAGTGACTCATTCTATCTAGAAATTTCAGAACACTGTTCCGTCCGAAAAATTCGTTTGAATACATTTTTATTATCGATATTATCGATCTTAGCACTATACCCAATTCCGAAATTGATTTCTAATTTCACTTTATTGTGCTGTTGTTACACGACGGGGAAATCCAAAACTTTACATAGAAAAAGCAGCGACTGTTACTTGTCCCTGATCCTGTATTAACACGGCAAGATGCTCGAGCCAGAATTGCATCGGTAACAGCATTTCAAGAATTACCTTTTGACATCACAATGCCAAACGAACAGCAACAAGCGCCAAATTCTGAAAATATGTTTGGAATACAACTTTACCTGTAACACTGTAGACAATAGCGAGATTACTCACTGTGTGGCTAAGCAATAATTAATACTGTACTTGTAGACTGTAATTTGATAAGAGCTAAAATAGAGTCAGTATTATAAAAGCTGGCAAGTGTTTTATTTCGAGTCCCCCTCAGAAACATATTATTGGCGACGAGGAGAGTTGTTTTTTTAACTTTATTCAGGAGATAAAAGTCGAATTACTACAATAAAGTGCAGCAGCTATAAAATATTAATAATCAGCAGAATCTATTAATTAAAAAGTTGTGTCTGGGATCACACAAGCAACAGAACAATGGGAATATTCATGATCCATCTTCATTGTTAGTACTCATAAAAAGTAATTGCACATCACAGTAAGTATAGTACTGTTTTTTGTCAGTAAGCTTCATGTCAAGCGAAAGCGACCACGAGAAAAAGCCAAGAATATTATGAACGGTCATGACGGTAAACCAAATTCTTGGACAAAATGAGGTATTCATACCAGGTGAAGACTTTGAACTGTGGATGGAGCGAATATATCTACTATTAAAATTAATAGAACTGAAAAAGCTCAATTTTCTTAACATTTTAAAAGGTACAGTTATTCTCTTATGACCTCTTTATTATGAAAGTACCAAAAATCAAGGAAAAAATTGTCCGGATTTTAGCATTTTCCGAAGTTTATTGTCATAGTGATTAGAAAGCTTTATAGGGTTTAAGGTGTTGGGTGGTAACTGATTTTCAAACCTAAATCAATTCAAGATCTGTATTAGGTTGGTAACATGAGGAAAATTTCAATGTTAGGGTATGATACCAGATGGCTTTTCATCTTTATTTCGTTTATGGATTATTTTGAATATCTTTAAGAGCGTTAGTTCCAAAAAACTTAAATAGAAAGTGAGAAATAATTCTGTGGCGACATCTCATGCCCCATCGTAAAAATCAAACTGGAAGTTCAATCAAATATCAGTTTTTGCAATAAATATAATTAAAGTACAAAACCCATTGTAAGCTGATAAAGCAAACCGTTATTATTATTTTTATTATAGAAAATTTTGTTTATCGGAAATCCGATATGCAGTTGTGCGCCCGTCTTGAAATATTAATTTTAAGATGCCGAGAATAATTGGTAATAATTGTACGTATGAATACAATTAGATTGAAAAAATTAAGTACTAGTGTTTATTTAACAACGTTTTACTTCAGTATCACAAACAGTTTTATAAATTCCTTCAATCGAACTTATATCATCAACAGTATCTTTGGCAAGCAAAAAAGCTTTCATCATCAGAATCTATGTAATTCTCTTTGTGAGACTTAGAAACAGATTATGAAAAAACTTCGAAACATTCGTTTTATTAATGCTAGTGGCTCTAGCCAAAGCAATTGCCTTAGGCTTACGCAATGAAAATTCCGGATGTCGTTGACGAAATCGCTTTAACCAACCTAAGCCTGCTGTATGACCTTCTTCCCACATTTTTGGGACTTTTTTCCTTTGGCCGAAGCAAATTTATAGGCAGACTCCCGAACTTGTATTAGTGTCTAAACCCATATGTAAATATGCTGCTTTTTATAAGTATCTAATCATATCGTAGAATCTCTTTGTCTTGCCGAAATACTTTTATAATATCATTTGATAAAATCCATAATGTTTTATTATTGAGTTCGAAATTGCTGTTTAATTTCGCGTATACATAAAAATAGTTGACTTTGGTATGTACTTTATATTTTTCAGCAACTTGACGTATTGAAGTGCCGGTTTTAACATCAGCGATGGCTTGGGTAAGGGCATCTGGACATATTTTTGTTCTTTTGTTCCCATCTTTGCTTCGAGGCACTGTAGACACAAAAACAAAAAATTAAACTTGACTCAAAAAACAAAAATAAAATAGATAAAAATTGTCCACAGGTTTAAACAATGATTGTACCTATGGAGAGTCCACAGGTATAAACATTTCTGCATCCATAGGTATAAATACGGACAAAATAAATTACAAAAGTTATACATCTTTTATTTTTTTAATGAAATAGCTACAGGTATTAGAAACAAGTTACTAATTAATGCATCTTTGCACATCAATGAAACTGATACTAAAATCAATTACCATAATATGAAAAAATTATATTAAAATTATAGAAAATATTTACTTTGTATGTGTCAATATTTGTCACAACCTCACTTTGACATCAATTTGACAATTAAAAAATTGTCGGCTAGCCAGTATTGGTATAAGCACAAAATACTTTACGGGTGCGCTCAGTATTGAATTTTACAATGAATAGTTTATGAAATATTCAGAGTGTCCACAGGTAAACGCGCCTACAGGTACAGCACTTGCCCCTATATTAATTTATCGTATTGAACGATATATTAATGTATCGGCATTATGGTTGTGATTCGGGACAAAGGTACCTGAGTCACAACACCGGCAACATTCGTTTCGTGATTATCAGCAAGTCCAAAATAGCGTGGATATGAAAAATCTCCGGAACTGTGGGGTTCGAGGAAAATCGACGATTTTCTTGACCCTTTTCGGATACTGAAGGCTCCTTCTCCAGATTCCGTGATCTCATTACTCTCATGCAATTGCAAAAGGGATGTAGGTACGTCATCTTGTGGATGCCGGAAAGCCGGACTAAAATGCGCAGCGATGTTAGGATATTGACAAGGTATGGCGGGTTTGAACTCGAACAGAAATCTTGACTTTGGAAATTATTGCCTATCAGAAGCAGATTAATACATGCTCGTTCTAGTGACACGTTTAATAAATAAACGGTCAACAATACATGCTTTTCATGACTAAGTCGGTATTAGTTTGTTAAACCAAACACCGGATGAAATGCAATGCAATATAAAACAAAAAACAGAAACTTAAAAGACAATTAAATAGAACGAAAACTGATTTATAGACGTTTTTCTAAAATATTCTTAGAAACGTCAACAACAAAACGCTCAGCAATGCACATGCGATTAATAGGTTCCAACATGCCAAAGTTAGACCTAGAGGAGTTACCATGCAACAGAGGTAGCCTTCACAAATTGTGTCTACTACCACGGAAAAAGATTTTGTCCAGTAGTAACGGAGAATCAACATTCGCGTTTAAGAGTTGAGGCACAAAAGTAACATCGACAACCATTCGAAGGTTTTCCAGCCAATGCACGACCCTCATAGGGTGGAAGAATCAAAGTATTATTCCAGTGTAGGTGCCTAAGACCAAATCGTAGGAAGTACCGCTGAGCAGACTCGATACGGTCGATGTGTGTACCGTAAAAAGTAGACCAGACCTGGCTAGCGTATTCAAGAAGTGGTCTCACAAAGCAAGTGTACAAACGCAATGTTATAGCGGGATGCGAGAACTCTCAGGACAACGTTTTATAAAGCCCATCCTAGAACTACTCTTTGATAGCATGTAGTTCAATATTTATTATTATGAGCGAAAACCTTAACTTCGTCAGCATAAATCGAGACATTGCAGTGCCTCACACCAGAGATAATATCGTCAATAGATAGAATGAAGAATAACGGGCGCAATTGCGCCAGACGAAGTTTACAAGAATCGAGAGATGAAAAGACGGAAATAGATTTGGAATGTGCTGTTATCTAAATCAGACTCCGTCGATTTAAGACATGTTAGTGGAAATCCATGCTTCTCCATTTTAAACCGTATGATGCAGTGGATAACTTGTCGAAAGCTTCAGTAAAGTCTGTACATATACAATCTGTCTGGTAGCCCTTTGCAGACCCACCGGTGATATCCGACACAAATTCCAACACGTTTGTGGTTGTAGACCTGCCTAAAATAAGACCTTATTGGTTTGAAGAGAGCAAATTCTTGCAGGAAATTGATAGTTGCGATAGATTCAAATAATTTGGGCATGCAAGATAATCTTGCTACCCATCAGAATCCGATGTGAAATCAGAAATTATCACAATCAATTAGGTTGATTTCATTTATTAAAATTTACGACACTTCTGTCCACTAATGCTATTGAGTTACATCCTATGCATTTAAACTAATTTAGGCAATCAAAGTCCTTTAAAATTCTACAAGTACACAATTAGGAATCAATGGTTTGCACCATTTTACTGTAATTTACACATATCTACCGTTATGTCAAAGTCTAGTCTACTTAATCAAATATATATATATAAAACAAATCTTATAGCTATATTGTTTAGTCACGGAATCACCGAATTTAAATATTTTGCACTTCTCATGGGTGAAGAAAGAAAACATTGTGCCGTACCCACCGTTATACTTTTATGGTAGCGGTCTTGAGGAGGCTTCCTGGTGTCGCCGTACCTGTAATTTCAACAATAATTTCTTTTCAATTAAACCGTTTCCCTTCGTTTATGCCTTATCTTCCTTTCCTCGTCGTTCAAAAAAACTATTTCTTTTTGTCTTTTTTTCACTTATTGCAACCCTCCAATGGTGAGACCGGGCTGTGTCGTCAGCGCCACCCTAATTAAAATTCTGATAATAATCATAGACCTTATTGAAATAATCACAAAATATTGCTCCTGTCGCGACGATCTTTTGTTGTTCCAGTATAAAACGTGGAATTGCACGTGTCATTCAATTTAAATTACACAATATACTCTATAGACACCTGTCCTAGAATTTTTTCAGTCACGTGTGACACTAGATGCGCTTTAGTATGGTACACATTAACGGTTGTAGGAAGTTTCAAAGAGTTATGTAACAGAGCGAATAGTATTAAGATGAAAAAACCCAAGAGGCTTCATCTTTTATTAGCAATGCCTTCATTTATGAGGGAAAGGCAGGTTGAATTGAAATTCTACGAAACCATAAATCAGGTTAGAATTGAAATTACAATATAGCTCAAATTCTCAATTCCGTCTCTTGAATCGCTGTGTAATAGCAGGTCTACTCAGCTTCCAGATATGTTTATTTTCTTTGACAAAAATTTTTATAATGTTTCTTTTGCTGAAAAGGACACGAGTATCTAGACTTTTCGGCAGGCTTCAAATTCACAACAATGCTTCTTCTTCTGGTTTCAGGCCTTTCCTCCCGTCCGTTAGGTATTTTTCGCACGACATGGTAGAAGTGGCAGCACAATCGCAGTGCGGCACAATATGAGCACTGCTGCTAGCTTTCAGTGGCATGGCACAAGTGTAGCATACCACCTCGTGCAGCACGCTGTGGCCATAACAAACCCAGCAAAAATTGCGAAGCTAGTGAATTAAAATGACATATGAAAGCTTGCTTTTTTTCGCAAAAGTGAGAAACTTAAATGTATCCAAAGTGAATGATAATCTACTGTTGTAACGATAACTTTAGCGATTCGCAAATGAAATTATTTCTTAATCATTAGCGATATCAGCGTGTTCCATCTTACTTTTAATTAAATGTAATTTTAATTACTCACCTTTTTCAATTCACTGATAGAAACACAAACACGACACATTTCTGATCTGTTCACGCTAAAATGCAAATTCAGGACCGAAAATTTTGAAATTGTAAAATTCTCAGAAGTTCGGGCGCAAAACAACATATGATCGTGTTTATGTAAGATAAATAAAAGAGAACAGAATTAATATTTGCGCTCGTTTCGCTTTTATATCGCTTAGATTACATAAATAATTTTTAGCTTTGTTGCGTTCACTCTCATCTTTCGCATTGTGGATCTCTTGGTCGCTTAAGTTTTGCTGTTGTGGACGTTCCCCAAATTCTTTGCTGGGCCCCATGCCACAAAACTACAAGTACTTGTACTACAACTGTGTAATACTTATAGAATTCATTGTACAATACAACGATAATTCTATAGGTGGCACATTTTGACCTGTACATCTTACTGTATTAGTATACATATTACAACTGCGCTTGAAAATCCCTCATGGCTTGTAGAAACTCAGTGATTTTTCTACACTAGTAGATTTTCGTACAAGTAAGTAAGCAAGTAAAATGTTGTTACTAAAAATTATAAAATCCAGAAATGACCATGGAATTTACCCCTTTAGTTGAAATTTTCACAGAGTGCGTATTTCTATTATAGCGGCAATAGAAATACGCACTCTGTGAAAATTTCAACTAAAGGGGTAAATTCCATGGTCATTTCAGGATTTTATAATTTTTAGTAACAACATTTTACTTCCTTACTTACTTGTACGAAAATCTATAGAAAAGCAAATAATAAAAATTAAATTAAATTGAAAATTAAAGGGAGATTTTTCAGTTTTTTTGCTGTCAGAGGGCTGTATTTCCTGAACCGTAATAGGTAGACAGTTGAAATTTTCACAGAGTGTGTATTTCTATTGCTGCTATAACAAAAAATAATGAAAATGTAATTTAAATTGAAGGGGGTGTCCATATAATAAACTTTTGTTTTTGTTCGATCTGAAAAGTACATAGCGGAAGAAACCGGATTCAAACGGTATACAAATGTGGCGGAATGTAGTCGCCATCAGAAAACTAAACGTCAGTTTCTGATGCCTACCTTCTACCACATACTATTGCTATAAGTCAGTGGTTTAAACGACAGTAGAATAGTGAGAATTTCAAACAGAATTGTGGATTTGTTTTAACTTATCGCTATTCCTTATTTTTCTATTTTTATTTCTAAGGTTCCTTCGCATTCGAAATCGCATGACCGTACGTAATCGACAGCTGTTGCCCCCTTATTGGGCCTTTATTTTCTCCTTTATTACGATTGTGAAGTATATGCATATCACGCAAAGGTACACAAAACACGCGCAAGCCTGACTCGTAATTCTTCTATGAGATATATATATATATTAGATACCTTTAAATTACTTTGAAAAAAAAAACATAAATAAAACAAGTACAAGGCTACTATTAAAAAATTTTTAGAAACTTATATGGTAGGTACTGAAATTGACTCAGAAAAATTTATTGATGAAGCTAAGCAATTTTAACAATGATTAAGGAAGAAAATTGTTTAATTAAAAATACCTATAAATTTGTAAACGACGGGTTAAAGTCTAGGAGAACGGTGTCTGGACAACCACAAATGAGGAGCTGTTTAATGCACTTCTGGACGCCTACTTTGGGCGGTCTGTTCGTTTGACCCCTTTAAGGCATTAGGGGTAGATGAACTGAGACCCATTATGGTTCAGAAGGCACTGAGGTACATATTTAAATGGCTAGTGGCGATTTTGAAAAGCTGCCTGAGGCTTGGGTTCTTGCCTAGGGCCTGGCGGGATTCATTCCTAAGGCAGGCAGAACGAGCCATATGGAGGCAAAGGACTTTAGACCTATCACTCTCTCCTCCTTTATGCTTAAGGTCTTGAAGAGACTAATAGAGGTACATATAAGAAGTGTATGACAGGGCGGCAGTGGTAGCCAGTATGCCTATACAAGAGGGAAATCGGTAGAGTCGGCACTGCATACAGTGGTATCCGTTGTTGAGAAATCCCTAGAATATGAGGAAAACACTCTAGGTGCCTTCTTGGATATTGAGGGGGGTTTAAATAACATGAAGACGGAGGTTATATATAATGAACTGAGAAGACTGGGAGTTGACAAAAATCTATGTGACTGGCTAAACTCAATGCTTCTTAGTAGAAAGAACAGCTCCTGCTCAGGTGATGTTATTATGAGAATCGCAGTCTATAGAGATACACCGCAGGGCAGGTGCTATCACCATTGCTGTGGCTACTAGCAATGGATGAAATTCTCATCAAATTAAAGAGAGAGCGATTTTACCTACGCGGTGGATTGAAGACGAAGCTGGTCCTTTTTACAAGAAGAAGGCGGGTACAAAGTTTCAGATTTCCAATGCTGGGTGGAGAGGGTCTTACTGTCTCCAGTCAAGTAAAGTACTTGGGAATCATACTCGATTACAAACTAAGCTGGAAGGTTAATTTAGAAGAACGCGTGAAGAAGGCCATTGTGGCCTTGGGGATTAAAACCCAAAGCAGTACGGTGGATGTACACAATCATAGTTCGGCCCATCCTCTGTTACGGCTCTACGGTCTGGTGAACGGCACTGACGAGGAAATGTAACCAGGAGATGCTGTAAAATATCCAAAGGGCTGCTTGTATGGGAATAACTGGGTGTCTGCGAACCACTCCCACGGCAGCACTGGAGGTCATGCTTAACTTACTGCCACTGGACCTCTATTGCAGAGGTATAGCGCCAATTAGTGCTGTCATGCTGATAGCGGGGGGTTGGTGGATCGAGAGGGTGTTGGGCACTGAAGTATACTCCAGAAAATAGACTGTAGTTATTGTAGGGAAGAAACAGATTACCAAGTACCAATCTCGACTTTTGGTGGGGGTGTCAATACAATGATGCCCAACAGGAGGGACTGGGATGGGAAAGATTTGGTCATAGCATCCGATCTTTCTCTTTTTGCGGATGGTTTCAAGACAAGCACAGGCACAGGGGCTGCAATATACTCCAGAGATCTACAGTGGCACGAGTCTTATAGACTGTCTGATAAATGCAGTGTTTTCAGGTAGAACTCGCAGCGATTTATCAGTCGGCGACATTGGTGTCTATGTGCAGAGCGCCCACATGGAACATATGCATATATACTGATAACCAGGCAGCTATCAAGGTGCTGGATGCTGTGCTTGTAAAATCAATTGGTGCAGTTATTCAAGACTAGCCTTGAGGTATTGGGTACAAGGCACAAGGTGACCTTATGCTGGGTAGGTGCCATAAGGATATCTCAGGCAACGAGGTGGCTGATAGGTTGGCCAAAAAAGGTTCTGAATTGTATAGTTCCGCAGCGGTAGCTTTTGTGAGGATTCCAATCAGAAAAATCTAAAAGCAAATCATCAGGGGTGCCTATCAAAAGGCAAGCCTCCGGTGGACCAACAGGGATACCTGCCATATAGCGAGCAATTGTGGCCTGCATATGACAGGAAAAGGACAAGGCAGCTGCTTAATGGCAGCAGAACAAACACCAGGAATCTAGTAAGCATCCTTACGGGTTACTGGGCCATAGGTGACCATGCTAGAAAACTAAGGATAGCGGCGAACGATTTCTTCAGGAGATGTAAGGACTCGGAGGAAATCGAATCTGTCTAACACTTGCTTTGCGAATGCCCCACTTTGATTAATAAAAGAAGTAGGTTACTGGGCAGCTACTTCTTTGCAAGTCTGTGGGAACTGCAAAACAAAGACTTTAAATATATCCTGAGTTTTCTGAGAGAAGCAAGATGGATCTCGGTAAAGATAGATATCTTCAGTTTTCCAAGGGAAGCAGGATTGATTTGGGCCAGCTTCAAAAGGTTATCCCATGGATACTAGGGGCACAGTGAACAAACTAGAGGTCTAAGTGATGCAGGCTAGTTGTATAACGGCACCCCTCTTGCCTAACCTAACCTAATGTCTACTTTTCTGAACGTAGAAATAATTTTAAAGATATTTTGGACGACGCCTATTCCTAGTGCTGAACGCTGATTTTCGGTGTTGACACGAATCAAATATTATTTACGAAGAAACTTACATCAAAATAAAACAAGTGACCTGTTGCTAGTATGCATTGAATTATGTACATATCTAATGGATTTAATGGACTCGATTAATTATAATGATATTATACAGGCTGTTTTCACGTAGGTTGTTCATAGAGCAGGAGGTGATAGTACTCACCTAGGCGAACATATAGGTCAAATTAAATAAGAGAGACTACAATTTACAGTTTTAAAAAAAAATGTGTGTTATTGACCTCTTTGAAAAAAATAGAGGTTAACGTAAAAAAAAGGTAAGAAAATCCGAAATTTTTAGTTTAGACCACAATAACTTCTGAAAGGTGATCTAGAGAACTAGACCTTTTTCTTTATTACCCTGTAACTCCGAAGCGGTTGATATGGACCCCCCCCCCCCCCGTCATACAATTTTTTGTTTGTCTAAGTCAGTACTATCACTTCCTGCTCTATGAACCATATAGGTGGAAACACCCTGTAGACATATTTGTTAAAAGGAAAGCCAAAAAAATAATTTGTTTAAAATTGAACTGATTTGTTTTTATACTATTTTTTAAATACCAATGTTGTGTTATTTTTATGTTATTAAAATGCGTTATTATGGAAATGTCGACTAATGTTTTAAATAAACTAAAAAAATGCATAGTACCTATATATATTTTATTAACTGAAATAGATTAATTTGGGGCAAATGTTTATGATTACGTGAAGGCAATGGGCATTAAACAAAATTGCATTTTTCGCTGGATTGGAGTCAATCAGAACAAAATAAAAATAATACAAGGAACAACTCAACATAACAAGGTTTTTTTAAGTTTATTTGTTACGCTTATGTGATGTTTATTTCTTATGTTGTTTATTTGTCAATAATTCACACACCGATAATGTTATTATAAAAGTTTAATGTGGATACTTGTATGGTTTAACAAACGTTATGACAGTACAACTATTTTCAAATCATCATGAATTTTCACCCACTTTGAAGCTAACAAATTACCGAAATTTTTAGACATACCAGTCATACGGTAATCTTAAATTTTCATAAAAGATTTACATATGAAGAGAAAATAGGAAGTAGTAAATTTCAAGAAATTTAACACTTTCATTATGTTTATTCTTTTTATTTACGATAACAAACTTAAAACTCCAATTTATGCAATCATATTATCAGATTTTAGAATCACAAATTAAAATAAATAGCATTGTGTTACAAAAAAATAAACTCGACATACTTTTCACGAGACATACACCCCCAAAATCTCATTTTAGACCAAAATGACCTTTATAGGGTAGGTTCATGCATATAATAATTTATAAGTGATGAATTCTAAATTTGTGTTGCAGATAACGGCTTTGGAACTTGTTCTTGTTGTATTTGTTGCAGTTATTGTTGTTGGTTGCATTTTTTCACGGTTAAAACCCAGTTCTTCTTCAACTTTCGCTGTAGTTTAATATTATGCGGATATGAGCTGCTTAGTGAGAAAACATTCGATAATCTAAAATATTATAGAGCAAACCATGCTATCCAATTGTTGTCAAAGTTGAAATTATTTATAAAAAAATGTGAACTTCAAAATGTTTTCGACTGTGTTTTCGTGATTTTTCATTGCAACGAATTAAAGTACACATGATTACAAAGGCCTATCTCTCTTTTTTTATATACCACAAAAAAAACCGACATCGAATAAAAAATGGCGGAGCTACAAATTGTTATACACACGGACCTATCCAATAACTGTTTTTTAGTCTAAAATGAAATTTTGGGGGTGAATGAGAAATTTCTTCTAATATTTCTTTTAATTCTACTAGGCCTACAACCTAGAATATGTCCCGTCAAAAGTATATTTCCACTGTAACACACATTGTAAAAAATATTAGGACTGTTCTCTAAAATGTAAAAAAACCTACATTTGAGGGAATATTCCCTAATCTTATCGAAAAATTCTTAAGCTTTGTGTCAATAATTTGTGCAAATTTTTGACTGTGCAGTGGAATGCAGATATCTACATATATTCTATATTATATTAATTTATTTTATTATGGGACTAACTTTGTCAATTGAACTTGATTTCCTGCATTAGTTGTGTCGGTAATCCACTAAACACACTCTCAGCGCATGAAAACTACATTTATTTTTCACTAGAATTTCACATAGAAAATGCCTGAAAAATATAAAACGCTTTGCAAGTGAAATTAATAAAACTCGACATTTCTTAACAATACAATTTGGTTGCTAATACAAAAAATTACATGCATAAGATTATATGCCTTGCCCTTCTTATCGCTTTGCAACTAATAAACAATGCATTCATTTGCTTGTTTCAACTTCTTCAAATCTGGAAGAAATCCCTACTGCTCATAATAGCTAAAGTTAACTTTTATTGAATAGAACAGAAAATATTGCCATGAAATATTATCATTCAAATTATAATTGTTTTGACTACGGGAATATGGTGCCCCTTCCAAAAAGGTTCATAAATATACCAGTAGCAACGATACTCATCTATACCTATGATAAACGAGCTTTTAAGATCTTAGGCATTAGAAAATTAAAGAAAAAAGTACTTTGAATATATGGAAG
Organism: Dioctria linearis; assembly: GCA_963930735.1. Classification (NCBI taxonomy): domain Eukaryota; kingdom Metazoa; phylum Arthropoda; class Insecta; order Diptera; family Asilidae; genus Dioctria; species Dioctria linearis. Next base: position 175,216,197 of record OZ005740.1, read on the forward strand.
TCAAGGATGGTTCACTTTGACAGTTCGAGCTACTATTGAATACTGCATTGAAACGTCATTCGTTAAAGACAAATTATCATGAACTATGTAGAGTATTTGAAAGTATGTATATTTTGTTAAGTATGCAATTTTATGGAAAAACTGGAATATGTGAAACATGTATTATGATGTAAAAAAAATGCAATTAAACAAGCTTAAATTAAGTGCTCAAACAGATCAATATTCAATTGTTGCCATTCATATTATTACACAGATGGATTAATGATATCATTTTGAGCTTTAATTTGCGAGTAGATACATTAATTGGCAGCGTTGCATAACATCAAATCATATTACATACAGGTGTTTTCCCGCATTTTTAAGTCTTGTCTAGTGATAGCAATTACTTACAGTTAATGTGCAGATTCCAATTCCTCAAAGGTCAAGATTTTACCATTAACACAACTAGAGATCGACTGAAAGATATAAAAAGCTGGAAGGTGCACTGGCTATATAGGATCCACACACAAATAACAGAAAACTCACAAGAAAAGCGGATGTAATGTGGAGAAAGTAACGAAAGATACACTGCTGCTTTTGTGGGAACAAGCTGTGTTTAGGTTCACATATTTCACTGTTACGACACCTTTACACGTAGTAAAATTTTAAATTTATTCCGTATCTATTCAAATATAAATATAAAAATGTCTACTAAAAATAATAGCAACTATTTAATTCACGCACGTTGAAGAGTGTTAATCTTCTCGCCTCGAATTATAAATTCACTATAAATTTTATCAGAAAGTTGCTGCCGACACGTTTGCTTTTACCTATGCCATATGCGAGCACTTGTTGAAGAGTGTTTTAGTAACTTACCAAGCTTGGAACGTGAAATGTAAAGAAGATGAAAATTTCGCCAGATTGGAGAACTATGTAGTGGGAATTAGGTACAAAATGGGCAGAAATGTAAGACTTTCTGGGTTTTTGATCAGAGCAAGAGGTACTTTCTCGTCTTAATCTGAAAAGACTCGCTACAAGACAGTAAATACATACATGCATACGTCTATTCACTATTGCTATTTTGGTACAAAAGAACGAGGGAACATTCCACATCAACGATAATTACGATCTCTGTGCAACGAAATATTAACAATAATCATAATATCATGTTCCTCTTATTAAAGTATCAGGTGGTTGTAGGTAAATCAACCTTATTTATAAGCATTGACAGGCATGTATTGTACTAATCGATGTAGCAACGTTGCGGTAATTGTAAGAAAATTGAAATTCTAGTCACAAGCCAGGTAGGTTCGTGGACAAATTTTTAACTAATTTAAGCCGGAAAATATAAACTAGAATTACATTAAATGCATTTCGTAATATCTTTCCATTTTTTAGGCATATTTGGAATAATAAATATAAATGATATGTATTCGCATAGTAATAGAAAAATTATTTAATCCATATGTAATAAGAGTGAAAGGACTAATCTCAAATGTTATTATTTAACATAATAATTTATACTGTGAATAAACCTCTAATTTTAGTTCATAAAAATACAATAAAGAACGTTTATTATTAGGTAGCTCCTCAATGTTTGAACTCACACCGACTTTGGTTATAAGTGAACATATTTTTAAAGTTTACCTTTGTTTTCAGTTTGACAATATTATTCACTTTATAAAATGAAATGAATGATTGAGCAGAAACAAAAGAATTGAATTGTCATTCATTTTTCCGGCGATAGAAGATTTGATCGTATAGATAATATGTACTAACAAACAAACAAACAAAATTAATATTAGTTACAAGGATTATTTTTGATAATTTGGAAATATCAAGATTAGGGGAAGATGTTGAAGTACTTAATTCGACGTTCGAATTGGATTAAATAAACAATGCCAATTGCTGACTGTCAATAAATTCATAAGCTTTTAGTTTTAAAATTTTTTTAACTTAATATTATTTTATTATTATTAATTCATAATAATCAATGCTTCTTATTAGATAAGCCCTTCTTTTCAAGTATTATGTACTGTTATATTGACCACTTGATGAGGCAGGTCGAAACACAATGGTGGCATTGGACATCGGCATCTGCATCGAGCCGATGCCTGTCAAAGAAGCCGGCAGTATGGCAGCGTCGCTTGATACAATGATGGCATCGGATCAATGCTGATAATATTTGATTTTCGATGAAGATGCTAATACTGATGCCGATGTTCGATACTGTCATTATCTTTCGGCTATACACTATGCTTACATTTACATCTTATATTGTGCAAACCACAGAAAAGAATTAACTAAGCGATATCGTTATAGAAAGATAACACTGTCGTGGTTGTAACAGGCTATTTCTTATAACAATCGAGATTGTCCATTGTCCATTGAATAAGCCAAGTTCACTGTTTCCATCCGTAATTTTAAGGTCATTGGCTGAGTCAATGGAGCTAATTAAGAACCAAAATGAAAAAGCTCTCGAATTTCTTTAACACATTAATTCTTTATTACGACAATAAAATTGACCTATCTTAACAACTCAAGCAATCTAACCCAAACCGAAACTTTAACGAATTATGACTGATAACTTAACGGCCACTCCCCAGACCATTCATTGGACTTTTATGCCCACATATTCGCAAGTAAGCTTAGCTCACAGCGCTGATATGTAAACAAACGACACGGTCTTGTCGTTTGTTCTACTGGTTGCAACACCTGAGTCACCTAGAAGTAAACAATCGCTTTAAACATCATTTACCATGCGAGGTTAATTATTATAGTAATCGTGGATTGCTCCACTAAGCGTTCAACGCAGCCAGCTGTTCGACTAATCAGCAAAATAACCGTCGGCTGCAGAACAATTCCATGCGAGGTAATTGTTTAGCAAGCGCTGATTATTTTACCAGAATGTGCCTTTGGCTGTTGGAAGAATTCTCTGTATATTAGGCCATAACATCCCTCCCCGCTGGAAAAACTACTTTCCACGTGGAGCGTACACCATCTTAATTAAAAAATTGAAAATATGTTGATCTCCGTTCAGTTCAGATTGTTTTACATTTTTCTTACCAATAAATAAAAATCTTCTGATTTTTCTTTTCTTAAATTTTTCTTTTCATTTTACATTGTTTTTCTCTCTTTACATCCTGCATGCTATCAGTATTTGTCCTACGTATGTTTTGCGACACTTTTGATGGTCCCAGACAAAACCCTCGAGAAATACTTTTCCAAGCCATGAAACAGAAACCTATATGCGTGCGTTTGGAGTCCGTTTTCTAAAATGTTCTATATTGATACATATGGAAAGTGGAAAACATTGACTTTTATATGCTATAGAGCCTAAACTACTATCCGTACAGGAAAATAATCTTCTAGTAATTTACAGCTTGATTCCTTACCTTCCCAAAGACTACACTTACTATATACCTTACTTAATAAAATAATGAAATAGTTTTGATTACAAGCTTACCTTACCATTTTACGCTCAATAACTCTCAGCTGTAATAATTACATGTGTGTATGTGCAGCCGGAGTCCGATGAATTTTTTGGATGAATCCTTCGTTTGACAATTGACAACAGTCAGTCAGTCAGTGAGTGCGCGCAATTTCGAGGTATATACATTTTATTAATATTTATCTAATAGTTTAATTGTTGTGTAAATTTATTCCATTGAGTTCGTTAAAAATAGTGGAATAAGTGCAATTTTAATTTCTTACCACAATTATATATTGAATTTGTTAGTTTAAAGTTTCTTTCAGGGAAATCAGTTCGGATTAAAACAAAGTGCTACGAAAGTTTTATCAATAAAAAATTTAAAATAAAACTGAAATATCTATAAGTTGCGCTCTTAACTGGTTATTTCAGATCCTTTCATTATTTCTTTAGTGAAATTAGTTAGTGGCAATGGTAGGTTTCTCAAATAGAAGGCAAATTGCAATGCACCATAACAAAGTTTAAAAAAGTGGAGTTAGTGTCAAATTAATTTAAATTTAAATGTGGACTACAATTATAATAGTCTTCCTTCGATTTATATTTCATATGAGAATGAAATAACTTCAAAAAATCATGTCTAATATTAGTGGGAAAACTTCCAGTGACAGTTTATATCACTTAACCCTACTTTTCCTAATAATATTGAAAACTGGTTTTACATATAAGAATCCATTCATTTGCATTTTTTACCGACAAAGCTTTCAGGCGCTTCCATTTAATGTAGATTCTTCATTTCCCCTAAAGGAGATTTAAACTGAAATTCAATATATAACAATGGTAAGAAATTAAAATTGCGCTTATTTCCTTATTTTTAACGGATCCAGTGGAATAAATTTATATATTTCTCTTATAAGCATTCGATTCCCAAGAAGCCACACAGCATTAAGTGGCGAATCTATGGTCCGGAGCAGTTATGACTTTTAGTACTGTTTATTAGATATACCTTATACTAATTGTCGGCCTATAAAATTATAGACAGTAATGAGTTGATTTAACAGGAAAACCATCTACCCTTTTTAAGCAGTCATAAAGAGGTGTGTAATGTTTTGATTTCTTTATATCTATTTACTACATATCTAGTCTCAATACTTTACGATGGTCCAGCTTACTGTCTGGTCTCAGTTGTATCTGGTTCAATGCTGTACATAGTTCGATAAGGCGGATGTATGATTTGGTATATCTTTTTTATTTTTTTATTTTGCTATTTTACTAATCTAATTGCTAAACTATCTAAATGTCATTTCATTTCATTTATTTGCATATTTTTGTATAAAGTGATTTGTGTATGCTTGCCTAGTTGAAGGAAAGTGAAATACTGGGGATTTCTTACAATTCTAATATTTATGATATTTTATATTACCTATTATTTTATATTTCAGGATGTAATTACATTTTAGGTTGAGGAAAAGTCTTTAAAACTCTTTTTCAAAACTTAAAGCTAAAAATTAAACTTAAACTTCTATATCTGCAGAACAAACCTGCGTCAGTTATATAAGTATTCACTAGATTATAGGTTGCTTGACTACTAAGATTAAGTTTAGTTATTACTATTAGATTGTGTGTTTATAGTATTCTGGGTATGTGCGCATTTGTGGAATAAACCATGATATGCATAAATTTGTCAATTGACTATTTGCAGATTTTCTGCAATTTACATTAAATTTCCTTAGGTTAATTTGAATTAATTCTTTTATCGGTTTTACATTTGAGATTTCATGTAAACGTTTGGTGGAAAAATGCCGGGAGAGGTTCATGATCATTTTCGGTAATTTATTTTGTTGAACTTGAAGTTTTTTAATGTGTGTTTCGGCACAATTTGACCAGACAGGGGATGCATAGACGAAGAATGATTGGAATATCATTTTGTATATCAGTATTTTCTTTTCTTTATTGAGCGTTGATTTTCTGTTGATCACGGGATATAATACTTTAGTAAGCTTACACGACTTTTCTATTACTTTATTTATTTGGAGCTGCACCGATGAGTGGAAGGTTTTCTGCTGACACGAAACGCTTGTTCTTCTTCCCTTTCTTCTTTATTTCTCAGCCCACTACATGGCGTATACAGGTTCGATTCGCTTCGAATGAATCTGCTTCTTTAAAAAACATTTTACATTTTTTTAATAAAAAACAATTCTTTTTCTATTTTTCTCAAACTTTTCATTTCTTTCATCTTTTTTTCATTTTTTCATTTGTTTTTCAAATCACCCAATTTCGCTATTTGGGACCTGTTGATGAGTCAAACCAAGACTTGAAACTTGTCACCAAAAATTAATGAGTTGTGTGATGAAATAACAAATTAGAACATTCTTTAGCTTTTGCTTTATACCGGAGAACCCCAAAACATTCTTTCTTGAACAAAATTAAATTTAACCCGGTAAAAAATCCAAAAGAGAAATCTTTTTATTTATTTATAGAAAATATAGAAAAGTTTGAAATAGAAACCTTAAAAAAAAATTATGCAAAATTGTAAAACTCTAGTAGCAGGAATGTCTGATTTTTTTACGGAATATGAAGACTTTGTGGAGAAATGGGAATAGGTGAAGAAAAATCTGTCTTAAAAATATGTTGTTGCAAATTTTGATTTGGAGGTTAAGGGGGCCTAACCGGAAATAATAAGTGAGTGTAATCAATGCAAGAATTGCATAGTATGTTGTTTTAAGGTATTACATGAATATAATTTATAAGTCTCGCCAATACAAAGATGTTTTAAAATTATTAAAATTGTGTTAAAATTGTATTTGACCCAAGTTCAATGCGAGCATTCATTTAATGTTCTAAAATATATTAAAAATCACTTAAAACAATATATTAAGTGATGTTTATGTAGATGCGCTGAATGGAATGAACGGAAACAAAGATTAGTTAATGGCTATTGATAATGAAGTAAGGAATGAAGGAAATATTTCAGGATAGTCCTGAATTTCCTACAAATTTAATAATTTTATCGTGCCTAATATTGTGGGAAACGGAGGGCTGTACTGAGGATCGTGTTTGAGCGGTCGAATATGTAGAAAATGAAAATAGATATTGATTCTATCATTTAATTCAATTCATCTTTACTTTAGATACTTTTCAAACTATTACTTAGCTACTTAGTTAAAACAGAATACTGCAATATAATTAGTCCAACCCGCTTGACTACCACGTAATTCGACCGCACACGACCAGTGTTCCTGTTAAACTGGCTGACTCAACTCAGTTAAGACTGAATTATATTAATAAATCCGACGCCGGCGTGGTCGTCATTTTAGAGACAATACTTTATGTATGAAATGCATTACATTACGCACGCCGGCGTCGTCTTCGTCGTTGGCGTGGTCGTCGACCCATCTCTAAAGGCCAAAACACAATGTGAGCGACACGACAAAAACGCCGTAAAAAACTCTGTCAATTGGGTTCTAATAACATGGCGGTGTATGGTATAAAATACAATGCTGACGAAATCGTTCGACGTTATCGTCGAACTTAAATGAAAATTGAAATTTGTCGCATATAGGGAGCGTTTAGCACAATTATGATTTTGGGTTGCGTTCATATTTATGTTATACGTTCCTTGCAATCATATTTATGACTTGATAAATTAAAATTATCAGTAAATAACAATGCCGTGGTAAATATCAAAGTTGGTTGTATAAAAAGTGGAAGAAAAGTTTATATGAAATCTCCTCTCCTGAATTCGTGAATGAATTCGCGTCGCTATCCATTTCAGTCAATGTTTTGTTCTTTCCTTGAAGTTACAAAAATATTTCATTTAGCTTTCCTGTAATGAGAGCCACCTGATAGTAAAACCGGAAAAGTGCATATGAATCTGCTAATTATCCCCAGAATTCCCTGATGACATTATGTGTTCGCTTTGGGCCTACAGGCACTGTTGCTTCATCGTTGTCTGGTGAATTCTGTTGTGGATGCTGTCCTTGACCTGCTTTTTCCGGACTTGTCTTGGATTCAATTTTTGCTGTAGTTAGTGCATTGACTGGGGTCTTCGAACTTCCATCGAATTTTTTATTTCTAATCATATTTATTATTTGTGCCCCACGTCCAGTTAATTAAGATATTTGCTTAGGTCGCCATTGGACTTTCTAAAGTTGTTGTAAGTTTTCGATCAGGTGGAGAGTATTCCTGAAATTAATTTAAAACATATCTACTTAATTGGTGCGATGACACTAAAAGATTGGATGCCTACTTCCCATGCCGTTAGAATTCTTTATTTGTCATTTGGGGAATGAAAGTTTTTCACATTCATCCGAATATGGCTTAGAATCTACATTAAATTTACCTCTAGTGCCTTCCGGATATACGTTTTTCCTTCAGTTTTCTGAATTTCACAGTTCTTTTCCGGATAATGAACCATTGGTGATATATTTAATGTGTCATTCATAAATTCTTTCATCAGTGTCTTTGAAAGGAGATGAAAGGATGCTTCTATTCAAGTTATTTCTAGAATTATTATGTGATGTCTCTTTATCGGACGAGGGAGACGAAACTTGAGGCGACTGAATAACACCACACTTTTTAATTTGTCGTGTAACAAAGGCGGTGTTCCTCCAACAGCTTGATTCCCAGTAATGATAGTAGCATTAGTCTTCGAAATAGCACTTGGGCCTTTAATTTTATTTTCACTTTTGAACAGGGACTTTCGTAGACTACTACGTAATACTTTTGTTTCCTTAAATGGAGACTTCTTATCATCTGAAATTTCAGTAGTGCTGCGTAGTACATCATCTATATCAATCACTTCGACATTGTTATTGTAATTGCCTTTGCATGGTGATTCAATTTTTTCATTCACATTTTGTTTTCATTTCCTGAATTTTTGCAGATTTTGTTACCGAGCTTGTAGATGATGTCACAAAAGCTGTAGCGTTAGATGCAGTTTTAGTGCCTTTTCATTTTTTTTAAATTCATGGCATTTTCATCCCTTTTAACAGGAGTTTCCAATACTCTTTTAGTTAGTTTTGCTGATTTAAATGGAGACCCTGTATTTTCTAACTTTTCTCCTACAAGCTTTTCACTCGATGGGTCCGGAATTTTGGGAGTATCGTTTTCTTCAACCGTTTCCCTCTTTTTCCCCGTTACGTCTGGAGATTTTACAAAAGCTAAGGTACTTCGATTATGCGAATATGCGGTATTATTTGAGCTTGACGACTGGCGTAATTTGCGTAGGGCGACCTATTCAGTTTTGTCTTTATCCGAATGCACTTGCACTGTACTATCAATAACTTTATTCTCTGTATTAATAGTATCGGCACCGATATCAAGTCTTTCATCAACAACATGAGCACCGTTTGAGAGGGAGTTGTCAGGATCTACAATTTGTTTATTTTCATTCACATTACCATCATTACAAGTTTCCAGGGAAAGATTTGCATTGTCATCATTGAATAATTCCACATAATAATAATAATTCATTGACTCGTTTGTATTATGTCTATATTTTCTTTTAATCTATGAAAAATGTTGTCCTTTAATTTAAGAATTTACTGAAATATGTAGAAATGTATAATAACAAAACTTACACCAGTCGAAAAGACACGAATTTCAATGTTCGATAAGTTATCCTTTCCATAAAATACGCTCACACCACGCAGGGGCACAGAACTTCTCACTAAATTAATCATGATAGAATAAAGAAAAAATTTATAATAAATTGTAATTAAATTTAAAGTCTGTACCTACCTGATCTCATCTTCTGACAAATGACAAAAATCAAATGTCAAACCAAGGCGATGAACAATAATTGACAATCCTATTGAATTCATTTGCAGGCAGATTCATTCAAACTCCTCGGACTCCACCACATACACATATGCAATTCTCTCCTGAGAATTTTTGTTTGGGATACGGTAGTCATTCGGTTAAAATACATTTTTTTAAATAATTTTGTTAAGAAAGGTAAGAAAATTTGATTGCAGTTGGGAAGATAAGAAAGCAAGCTTAAGATTATCGCAATACCATTTTTCTGTATAAATAGTAGTTTAGGGTGGAGGAGCTATTCAATTCAAACTTTTGTCAATCTTCCATAAGAACACTGCAAATATTTTGGAATGTTAGGACTACGCTAGGGCTCTTATGTGGTAGTGAGGGAGCCTGTTTCACGGCTTGGAAAAGTATTTCTCGAGGGTTTTGGTATTGCAAATCTTTATTTCCAAATAATAAGGTATGTCGTAAATTTATCTAAGTAATTACGGCGAGAGAACGTATTACGGATAATCCCGCAATGGAACCCTCATGGAGAGGTGGTAAAAATAATTCACTGCCATTAGACCAGCGGAGCGCCTGAAAAAGAAAATACGACCTGTATTCTAGTCTTATTTAATTTTCGCCATACATACCAGAAACATTAAATTTTATGAATTATAGTGATATAAATATAGATTTAGTGATAAAAATATATACTTACGTTTGATGATCACAAAATAATTGATTAGAAGGTGGAGCCATACTCACCTCAGTGTCTTTAGGCCAGCGTAGGGCCTAAATAAGAAAATACGACATATCTTCTACTCTTATTTATTTTTCGCCATACATACCAATGACATTAAATTATATGAATTGTTGTGATATAAACATAAATTTACGGACAAAAATATATGCTTACGCAATGGGTAGATGCGTCAGATACTGCTGTTGATGCGGCGTTACAACAAAAGATCGACGGGGATAGGCAACCACTATGTTTTTACTCCATTAAATTGAATAACGCCCAACAGAAGTATAGCACCTATGATCGGAAGTTACTTGCTGCATATAAAGGTATCAAATAGTTTAGATATTTACTCGAGGGACGGGTCTTCACGCTTGACACAGACTACAAGCCATTGCAATACGCTTTTCAGCAAAACACGGAAAGGCTTCCCCTCGGCAATTACGTCACTTAGACTATGTGGGAAAATTTACGACAGACATCAGATACGTCCCCGGACGGGATAACGTGGTTGCTGATGCTCTATCTAGGTTTGAAGAAATCCAGCTGCTAGGCCCAATCAATTTTGAAGTTATGGCTTAAGCGCAATTTCAGGATTCTAATTGCAAATTTAAAAAATTTCCAATTTTTGGGTCTATTAAAGAGTTATACTGTGAAGTTTTTGAAACCAAAATACGTCCATTCGTTCCCAAATCTTTTAGAGTATAGGTGGAAGCAAAATCGGGGTTTGGATAGTTGGGAAAAATCAGAGTAAATTGTAATGTAGTCATGTAGTCACAATGTCATTTGATGACGGAATAACCGTAAATTGGAGGGACGTGTACGTTGTTTGCGAAATGGTAAGATTTTGTTAATTATGTATTTTATTTATTTATTAATAATGATTTTGATTGTTTTTTTAGACCCAGTGTACTATAAAAGTGCAAACTGCAGCTTTGATGGTATGATCAGTGTTCGGGTGGAGTTGTTCCAGCCGTAGAACTTAAAGGAAGCTGAAGATGGAAAATTTGGGAGCCTTTTAGATAAGTATTAATTTTTGTGTGTGTGTGTGTGTGTTTTTTTTTTCAATAGATACTTTGTGTTCTCTTTGTTTATCTATCTTTTTAGGAACACAATTTGGGTAGGAATTTGCATAGAGGGATGACGATTTTACACTTACGTTTGATGAATTATATTGTTAAAAATACTGGAAACAAAATTTATAATTACGCAGATCTCTGTAGGTTAACATAGTGGCGGGACAGAATATAAACCATTACGTTTCGTGTCATTTTGAGTGTATTATATATACAAGTAATTCAACCTTTCACAAAATAATTTAATAAAAGTAAGAGACATACTTACCACAGTGTCTTTAGGCCAGAAGAGAGCTTGAAAGGAACTTCGACATATATTCCAATTTTCTTTAATTTTCGTCATACATACCAGTGAGGTTAAACTTTTTCATGAATCTTATTGATGAGAGTATACTTACGTAAGTATAGGTAGGCCCGCTGAGTGCCTGACAGAAAAACATACCGTTACATATAAAGCGAGTTGAAATATTGTTGCATATTACCGAGTGTTATTAAACATTTCGGGAATTATATTGATGAACAGATATACTCGTGGTCGATAGGCCAAGGGAAGGACTGAATAGTGACTGGAAATCAGGAACGTTACTCCGTGTGGGCTGGTTTTCGCTACATATACAAAGTTTATTTAACATCTCCAGTAACCTGTTACAATTGAAAAAGATACTGAAGTGGAAGCTGTAAGTGCTTCAAATGCACCCATATCATTATTCCAATTTACAAGTTAATCCTGGAAACATATAAGTGGTTCAATTTGCTTTGTTACATATGTTAGGTTGTTAAGCATTCCATAGCACTACTAAGAGGAACTAATCTTGTTGTAGTTAGGCCGGAGGACATATCCTCCGAACGTACCAGAAGTGGGACACAGCCGCTTCTCGGGTCCTGATGATTGTTAATCGATGCAACATAAGCATTCTATGTAAGACAAATTTTTTGAACGTGCCTGTAATTAAAATAGCAATATTGGTGGTCTAATTATAAACGTTTTGTAGAAATAATGCCTGCCTTCTCGAGAGAAGGTAGGCCAAGTCAGTTATAAACATACAAAAGCGAATATTTCAACCCAACGAGAATGAATGTTATAATTTCGTTTCCAAGTGAATGAAAGCAGACCGTCTTCCAGGAGGCCTCTTGGGGCGAACCCCGATCTAAATAAGCACAGCGTGGATAGCCTGCGTAACTTCGTTGAATTAGAAATCGACTTGCTTCTTCTAATGAACAGTCTCATTGGGTTACAAACGCCCCATGTAGCTAAGTAGGACCAGGAGAGCTGGAGACGAGGAGGCGGGAACGAGACCATTAGAGATTCGGGGGTCAATATAAGTACGATTATCAATATTTTTATAAACAGTCGTGATATAGAATAAAGTTCAATGTTAATTATGACGTGAGGTTGTGTGAGTTTCTCTCATCTTTCCTTCTTCCTGGGTCTCACTTCCATTTTCCACAGGTAGTCAAAAAGGGACATCGCAAAGTAATTGCCACGATGTCATGGGAGGCCGGGGACGGCAAAAGGGATCCTTACATTCGATCCCTAGGATGCTCTTCGGGTAACTGATGTGTGCGGTCCATTTTGGACCAGTGTGTGAATTTTTTTTTGTCTCCGCTTCGGAACAGACACGATTTTTTTTGTTCCTGGTAGCGTGTCAACGTAATACCCACCCCATACACTCTGCCCATAGCTGAGACAAGCTAGCGTGCCGCCCTGCACCTTCAACGTTGTCATGAAGTGAGCTGCCTGCTAAGGCTGGCTGTCAAGACTTTACGTCATCCTGTACTCAATTACGCATTCAACTTCCATAACAAATTGCGCCTAACGTGGGGCCGCCCAGGTTGGATCACGGTAGTCTAAAGGTACCTTCTACTGGCGACTGAGAGTTCGACGATTCTTACTTCTTGCTAATAGCTAGGGTTTAGTCCACTTAAATGTCACGAAAAGTTTCCAGCCAATTTCTAAAATAAACAGAAAGGCACCACAAAGTATCAAACCTAAAAAAAAAAAACACAAGTGAAAAAGCTAGAATTGGTCTATAAGACCAATTCTTATTATACCCTAGATGAATGCCCGTATGAAATTTCGTATGGTCACCCATTTGAGCAATTTTGATTTTTTACATTGGTTTTTCGCATATATTTCTAGAACGGCTCGTCGGACAGAAAAAATTATTATACCCAACTTTATAGGATTTCTTATTCAGAAGAAGTTTTTGGTACAATAAAAATGTCTAGGACTGATCGTTTTCAAAGTATATGTAAAAACCAAAATTTTTATATAGCAACACCAAGAAGGGGTTGCCCGATTTAATCCAATTTTGAAATTTTATTTGCTATTACTATGAAAACAGAGTGTACCAAATTTCAGCTTTCTATGTCGACGTGTTCTCAGGCAGTGTCCAAATATATAGTGGAAAACGAAATTTTTGTATGGCAACCCCACGAAGGAGTTGCCCGATTCGTCTCATTTTCGAACTTAATTTTACTTTTTTTTTTAATGTTCGTGTACTAATTTCAGCTTTTTAAGTGAACGCGTTCTCGAGTTATCGTGCGAACGGACGGACGGACAGACAGACATGCAAAATCCAATCCAATCCATTTTGCTCTACTATCATTATTTCTGTGCGTTACAAACGGAATGGCAAACTTAGTATACCTTATAGATTTCATCTAGGGTATAATAATAATCAACAGAATACTTATCTGAAATCTGCTGCGTCCTGTACGTGGCATTTTTACTGGATGTCGTCAATTGGTCCACCCAAACATAAAATGTTCCAAATCTCACTCCTAATGGAACATTTGAAGATGCATTTTGCATTATCAAAAACAATAACTAATTATCAATTAATAATTAATCAATACATCTCAAACTTACCAAATCATATGTACCTCCGTATATTGACATTTTTTTCATGTCATTAAATTACATTTACAGAGTCAGCTGTCTTCGCCTTCGCCTCAGTCAAAATACAGGCAACTGTCTTGGGCAATTGTAATAATCATTGCTAGGGTAACCCCAAGAGGCAAGATTCTTTCCTCAGATTTCATCTAATTCAGAGTCTAATCCGAAAATCGTGTTCCTATCCACCATACAGAAGTATAATTCTGGTCAGAGTTTAATCTAAAATTATTTCCATCTTTATTACAGAATATAATTCTGGTCAGAGTTTAATCTGAAATTATTCCCATATTTATTACAGAAATATAATTCTGTTCGGAGTTTAATCTGAAATTATTCCTATCCTTACACAGAAGTATAATTCTGTTCAGAGTTTAATCTGAAATTATTCTGATCCTTATTACAGAAGTCTAATTCTGTTCAGAGTATAATCTGAAAATTCCTATCATCCACATTCCCACACCTAAGCAGGAGAATACTTTTGCCAAACTTTTATTATGCTACATCTGTTGTGCACCACACGTTGCAGCACGCTGCTGCACCCGCTTTTGTTGCTTATTTAGTTTTTCACTCTGACAGGGCCACTACCATCAAATAGATTCGCAGAAAGTTCTTCTGGGCGTCTTGTTACTGCCCTAGTGCCCACACGCAGTACAGGATTACTATTTTTATTTTAGTAGTTTATATGGTGACAGAAACTAATTCCAGTCTTCTTCTTCTTCTTTGCAGAAATAAAGAGACTCTTTCTTTAGCTCGTGTGCTTGGGATTCGAAGTGGACCTCTGGTTAGGCTCAAGAGCTGTAAATAAACGTTAATGTGCACCCAAGCTTACCACTGGTGGGGGCTTAAGTGCTGGATACTAGTAAAGCAAAAGGCAGGCTTCTTTACTTTGGAAGTTCTTTACTAAAACTTAAAACTTCTTACATTACTACTGCTTTTATAATGCTTAAAAATTACTAACTAAGCAACTTAGTGTAATGAACTTAAGGTGCTATGTAGTAAGCAATATTTATCTTGAATTCAATAATTATTGTGGGCAATTGCTTACTTTGCGCAATTTGCCTAGTAAGCAAGAGTACAATAATTATTTCGAGCAATTATTGCTTATTTGTTTTTATGCTATGAGGTTTTTGACCTTTTCAAAATTCGTATATCTACAGTCAGATTTATTGTCTTATATACAAATCTGAACAATTTTGCAATTATGTAGATCTACAGTTATTTCTATTATTTTATGTTCAAGTTTGAACATTCTGCCGGGAGGACGCGATTGGAGGAAGATTGAACTCTGACATGCTCTCCACGTCCTCTATGGGTGTTGCCTCAGTACCTGATAATGTGAGTTTTCGCTTACACTTGCATCTTATGATTATGATAATTCCTGCTATGATGAATATTGTGGTGGTTGCGATGCTTGCACCGGTGGTGTGGTGATGAATGATCTCCCAACTTCCCTCAACATGAAGATTGTCGCCTTCCGCTTCCTATGCCTCGTAGATTTGGTCGGACGTCTTTATAACTGGTTCCATGTCTGTTGATAATGTAAAGCTGCTAATTGTTGGTAGAGAGACATTGATTGGCACAGGTTTTATAAAGGACGCAATGACTGGAGTTTTCAACGAGTATTCGGATTTCAGTGTATTTCTTGCGAAATTCTGATGATTCCAGTGTCATTTAATAGGACGTCCTCATGATTTCCATTACACTCTATTGCTGCTGTGGTGGGTTTGTTGGCAACAAATAACCAGGTGTTGATCATGTGAAGGTACTTTCATAGAACGCTTGTTAGTTTGAATTGTCGGATTGGACATTCATTGCCTTCGTGTCGGTGATATAGTTCATCTATGATGCAACTCGGATGATTCTCGATGCTTCGTATGACTGTTGGCGTGCATAGTAACATATGTTTTTTGGTATTTATGCAACTATCCAATTACATCTCAGTTAAACTAAAGTAAGACTGTGTGTTGTAGTTTATGGGTACAATACGAGTCGCAAGATCTAGGACCACGTATTGATTGTCTGATTTTTTTTTGAGGTATTGCTGTACATTTTATTAGATTGTACTGGGATAGTTCGGCTATGTTGAGGTATGCTAATACCTTAATCTCTTCTGCTGAGAATTCTAGCTCAATTTGGCGTTGTGGAATGGCAGAATGTCTAAACTCGATGGCTGATTTCCTTTGGCTTTGGTTCGTATTTCTGATATTTGGGCAGGTCTCAGGAAGTCTATTAGGCTTCCCTAATGGAAGTACGCCCTAGTGCTCTTGTGATATTTCTCTAATAATTCCTCTAGGTAATAAGCTGCAGCATGGTAAGCTGCGAGGAAGTGAATGTTTAATTTGTTTGTATCGGGCCCTGCAAAGCATTGTGCTTTCATCTTTTTAATTGCTGTCAATCCCTGGTTCAATCTATCGGTCAAAGTGATTAGCTTTTTCACTGTTATTGCTTCTGTCTCATTGGCTGTTGCGATAGTTGTAAGCATGATGTTCATTTGATGGTTGATCGTTTGAAGTAGGAGCTTTTGGTTATGATCTAGTTCGGCAATATTTTTATACACCTCATCGTTGACTCCGAATACCGTCTCTAATAGCCTCCCCAGAATTCCTCTTTTTTACCTTTTATTTGTTTCGGATAGCAACATTTCTATATGGTTTTGGGTTTCCGTATGGATTTCCTCGAGATGATGTATTAACTCTTGGCAATGTGTTTCGTCGGATATTTTGTATGTCTCGTCGCAGAGTGTTTTTATTTGATTCATTGTCTGTTTTAACATGCTGCTATCATTTCATATTACTGCTGAGGACAAGCTCATTTCAATTCTGAAGGTGCCTCGCTTCACATGGACATCGTCCATTTGCTCAACGTACAAGCCTGCTTTCGGTTGAGTTAGGTTGTAGGAACAGTGCCCTACTTTCACAAATAGGAGTAACAGGAGACAGAGTATGGTTGGGTGTATTGTCGTCCACCGTCCTCCATGATTAATCGGCCTTTTATACTCTTCAGAATAGCATCTTTCCGCGAAGTTAGGTAACTGTGTTTTATAGCGCATTTCGTAAGCCTTGACTGACTGTAATTGTTTTTCTATAGGTATTAAATTTTTCTACCCAGTTGTTACAGGGTAAATGCGAACACCATTACGCTTACGTTGCATATGATCGCGTCGAAATTTATGTACTTGTGCCTTATAATTTGATGCCGTGTCTGTGCAGGTGACTCTTTTTTCCTGCTTGTCTGCTGTTGAACGCTCTTTGGTTTCACATCCATTTGCTGCTAGATCCCGATGTGAGGGTAATGCGGGGACATTGACGCATGCGTTGTTTACTGCGTAGAACTTTTGAGTTGGTTTTGATGAAGCTATGTTTCCTAGTGTCTCGTTTTCACCGGCTGACATGCGAAGGACATGCTCACTTTACTTACTTTCATTCTCTTAACTAACCTCTGGTCTCTATGCACATCTTGAGCTGGCTTTCTCCTTCTTAGCGTGCTCATTGAATTAGCAGCTAGTTTTCTCTTTAAGAAGCTCTGGGTTAGACTATTGTCGTCGTGTTCTTCCACAGGCAAGGGACAAATTTTAGCTATTGGACGTTTTATGGTATGATCACCTTTGTACTTTAGTGTTACTACTCTCACTAAGTTGTCCGATCCTGGGTGTACTTCTGTGATCCTTGCAAGTGGCCAATTTGTGGGAGGTGTACCGTCGTCTTTTATAAGTACAACTTGTCCGATTTTAACATTGCTAGTGTTGCTTTTCCATTTTGACCATTGCTGTAATTGCTTAAGGTAGTCGTTCGTCCACGCTTACCAGAAATCTTTACTCATCTTTTGGATATGTTGCCTTCGAGAGAGACTGTGCTATTCCTTCTCCCATCCCGTTGAATCCGGAGGCACAATTAGTGCTTCTCCCACAAGGAAATGTCCTGGAGTGAGTGTGTTTATGTCTGTTGGATCGTCCGTCATTGGGCACAGGGGTCTTGAATTGAGACAAGCCTCAATTTGACAGAGTAAAGTTGACATTTATTCATATGTAAGTGTGGTTTCCCCTATAATTCTGTTCAGATGATACTTAACTGCTTTAACACCGGCTTCCCAAATTCCTCCGAAGTGCGGGGAAAATAAAGTGCCATGCTGTTCCTTTATTTGCTAGATATGAAGCTGCGCTTCTCATGTTTTCTTTATTAAGTACTTTATTAGCACTAACGAAGGTTGTGGCATTATCACTATACAGGGTGTTTCCCCTTAGGAGGTCCATAGAGCGGGAGGTGATAGTACTCACCTAGACGAACCAAAAATTGTATGGCAGGGGGAGGGCAATATCAACCGTTTAGGAGTTACAGGGTGATTCATAAAAAAAGCTAGGTTTTCACAAAACACCCTGTATATTAAAAACTACAGGGCGTGTGGTCACAGTTAAGGGCTCACTGTACGCAGAACTTCATGGCCTTTCTAACGACAGCTCAACCAGCCCCGTATTATTAGCTCTAAACCTTTTCTCAAACCTATTTTCAAACCTATTCTCAACGATAATTTGTTCCCTTAGCACGTCATTTTAAAAAATATCGTCTTTTTTCGGTGTGACCTGAATAGGTTATGAGTTAATAACTGTTTAACGGCTACAGTTACCACATAGGATGTAATATGTCAACTAAAAGAGGAGAGTCTGCAGTTTACAGTTTTTATAAAAAAAAGTTATGTTAACGACCTTTTTGCAAAAATAATTGAGGTCAAAGTAAAAAAAAAGGAAAGGAAATCCGAAATTTTTAGTTTAGACCTTCATAACTTCTTAGGGGAGAGGGGTATGGGGCTGGTTGAGCTGTCGTTGGAAAGGCCATGAAGTTCTGCGTACAGTGAGCCCTTAACTGTGATCATACGCCGAGTAGTTTTTAATATACAGGGTGTTTTGTGAAAACCTAGATTTTTTTATGAATCACCCTGTAACTCCTAAACGGTTGATATTGCCCTCCCCCCTGCCATACAATTTTTGGTTCGCCTAGGTGAGTACTATCACCTCCCGCTCTATGGACCTCCTAAGGGGAAACAGCCTGTATATGTCAGTGCACGTACCCCTTCTTGCAATGAATCGCTTGTAGGTTGCAAAGAAATCCTCTGTTGTCAAGCCGCTTACAATCTCTAAGTATATGGCTTTAGTGGTCAGACATACAAACACTGCAATGTAACCTTTATAACTTGTGATTCCTCTGCCTTTAGATGCTCTGATTTTTATTGGCCCAGCGTAGTCTATTCCTGTGTGGCTGAATGGCTTTGATGGTGTGACCCTTGGTGTTGCTAGTACGCCCTTTTGCTGAGATGCGTTTTGCATCTTAAAACGGGCACAACGAATATGCGAATGAATGCTAAGGTTGTCTGGTTTGATCCGTGGAGTGTCCGTTCGTGGGATTCGTGAACAATTAATTTGGTTATGTGATGACTCCAGGGTAGGATTATTGGGTACTTTTTGTTGTAAGGTACGTTGGAATTACCGATGCGCCCTCCTAATCTGATGAGTCCCTCTGTATCTAAAAACGGGTTGAGTGAAAAGTGTTCAGGCCACACCAATATCCCTCGATGATTCCTTGGTTCATCCCCAGATATATACCTAAAAAGATAAAAAAGGGAACACAAAGAATTTTTCCTTAAAATAATTAAAATACAAGAACTTATCTAATATTAGGGAATTTTCTCCCTTTGGTCCAACGTCGTCCTCAACTCTTTCCATTATATTTCCACCTGAAAAAACTGAAAGAAAAAAACATATTAATATCATATTAAAGTACATAAATATAACAAACTTACCAAAAATACCTACTGCTGTATAATTACGTTGACATATCAAAAATGTCAACACATCACATCATATGTTCTCGCCTTCGTCGCAGCCAGAGTTCAGTGCAACTCAATGGTCCATTATGACGTCACGTGGGACGCCGCCGTCAAAGTTTAACAAACCTTGAAAACGAGCGTTGCCAAGGCAACCCATCATAAAGCCGAAACCTAGGGGTTCGCGGCGGCTATAAAAAGGCGACGAGCTGCAGCAGATCACCCATTCCCAATTCAGAATTTGATCTGAAAACATCAGATTTTACTCTGATTTGTCCTAAATTATCCAAACCAAATCTTGTTTCCATCCCACAGTAGCAATTTACTCCTACTGCAGAAATTTAATTCTGCTAATTCTATCCCACACCTAAGTAGGAATTTACTCCTACTGCAGAGATTTAATTCTGCTAATTCTATCCCACACCTAAGTAGGAACTTACTCCTACTGCAGAAATTTAATTCTGCTAATTCTATCCCACACCTAAGTAGGAATTTACTACTATTGTAGAAAATTAATTCTGCTAATTCTATCCCACACCTAAGTAGGAATTTACTCCTACTGCAGAAATTTAATTCTGTTAATTCCATCCCACACCTAAGTAGGAATTTACTCCTACTACAGGAATTTATTTCTGCTTATTCTATCCCACACCTAAGTAGGAATTTACTCCTACTGCAGAAATTTAATTCTGCTTATTTTTCATCTTCCACCTGAGTAGGAATTTACTCCTACTGCACAATTTACTTCTGCATTAATCTCTATTAGACATCTCAGTAGGAATTTACTCCTACCTATTTCTATCCAAGCAGGAAGCTACTCTTCTTGCAGAAATTTACTTCTGCCAAATTATAATTATCTTATCATTGCTCCCGTGATTAGACGTGCAGCAAAACTTCTATTTTTACTTTTATTTTACGTCATTGAATTAACAGTGGATTTTCTTCTCTTTCTTTGAGAAGTAAGGGAGCCAACCTCTGTAGCAGCATTTTTTACTTTGGAATTATTGAATTTATTTGTTGAATTGTTTTAGTAGATAAGTATTGAATTTTTGTTTGAAAGATAGTAGTAAGCTAGGTTAGGTGTTAAATTGAATTTTTGATAATAGTTTTTAAGCAATATATTGAAAAGAAAGAATTTTATATTTGAATTGTTAAAAGTTGACTTATCCTTTCACAACCGGCACCACCCTTTAGCTTGAGCACAGATCTCACATTGGTCCTTCAAATCCGGATAACTCAGCTATTCAAATATAGAATTAAGAAAAATATTGCTTATCATATCACAGTGAGAAAAACTAAGCCTCTCTATTCAAAATGCCTACAGATGACGAAAGCAGTATATCTGACGCCGCGGACGAAACCATTAGCTCAGTATTAGAGTTGGTTCAGTATCAAAAAGAGGTCAAAGATTTAATGGAAGACCTCTTTAAAAGGTTTCAAAGAGAAGGCAAGAAAAAGACTGTCAAATCGACAGAGAAACGTTTACAAACGTTCACCGAATATTGGAAAGAATTCCAAATGAGGCAAGGGTAATTCAAAAGAGAGCGACAAAGGAAGATCATAAATTAGAATATTTCACGAAAGAGACATTTTGTGATGTACAGGAGTATTATATTGAAAAAGCAGCAAGCATGGATATATGACATGGATATAGACAAACTAACACCAACGCCTGTCAACAATCCACCTCAGACTCAGACATCACATGCTAGCACAAATTCATGTAATAATGAAAGACTCCCCAGAATTAAACTTCCCACATTCAATGGAGAATACTCTACGTGGATTTCATTCCACAATTTATTTAATTCGGTTATACATAGCAACAATAACTTAAGAGATGTGGACAAATTGTATTTTCTAAAAACAAATCTAATAGGAGAGGCTGAAAAATTGCTCAGGCATTACGAAGTATGCGATGCAAACTACCGACCAGCTTGGCTGCTCCTAAAAGAACGATATTCAAATAAGCGAATATTGGTTAACGTACAATTCAAAAAACTATTGTCTCTCCCTTCTATAAACCACGATACCGCTGAAAATATCAAAAAACTATTAGACAATATAACCGAAGCATTATTAGCTTTACAAAACCTAGAGGTAGAAACAAAGAATTAGGATCCAATGATCATATATTTGACAGTACAAAAACTACACCCAGACACACACCAATTATGGGAGCAAAGTTTACAGAGTAGCACAGACCTACCTGAACTAAAAACTTTAACCAAATTTGTAGAGTCTCGCTTTCGAACTCTAGAAATGATAGGAAGCAAGATTACGTCATCCAATATGACACAGAGAAAACCATCCTCACCCAAACCTACATATGGTCTCTTGAACAAAAATAGAAGTTCAGCACCAAATCACCCACCTACCAAAAAGTCCTCTTGCAGCCATTGCAAGTGTGACCATATTATATTTCACTGTCCAACATTTAGAAATATGAGCACCCGACAACATGAAATTGTAACAAATAACCATTTATTAAAAATTGCTTATCTCCCAACCACATAACCTCAAATTGAATTAGCAATAAAAGTTGTTATCATTGTCAAAAAAATCATAACACATTACTCCACTACGAGCAGTCCACCCAAAAAAACAATACGGTGACAAAGCAAAATACACCCAACTGTAATAATGAACAACAAGTTCGAAACTTTCTCACTGCAAACATGAAAAGAGCTCTCCTCTCCACCGCGCTAATTAACGTCACTACACCATCTGGGATCACGATGACATTCCGAGCGTTAATAGACAGGGTCACAAGTCTCGATTATGACCGAAAAAAACCTTTAAAAGACTACAGCTTAAAGGATCGTCTACCACTCATCAACTTATTGGACTTGGTACAACTCTTACAAATATAGCATTAAAACAAGCAACTGTCATAATAAAATCCCTACACACCAAGTTCAAAATTGAAAGCAACATGCTCGTGATCAAAAAAATTACTGATGTACTGCCAGCTCAATCCATAGAAGCTTCAAAATGGAGACATATAAGCGATCTCCCTCTAGCAAATCCCAAATTCGCTACTCCAGGAGATATTGACATTCTCATAGGAGCAGAGGTTTACGCCGCCATTGTCAAAAAGGGCATAAAAAAGGGACCTGGAAACTCACCTACAGCCCAAAACACAGAACTGGGCTGGACTCTGGTTGGAGCGGTGCCAGAAGTTGGACGATGAATTGAGAAAATTTTGGGAACTCGAAGAGTGTACTACTCAACCAAAATTAACTCCCGATGATCAATTGTGCGAGAAGATTTATCAGGAGACAACTAAACGCTTACCATCTGGCAAATATGAGGTTATTTTGCCTTTCAGGAGCAAAGACTTACCTCAGCTTGGTCAGTCCAAAAACATGGCTGTAAAACAATTTTTTCAGTTAGAGAAAAAATTATCTAATAACCCAGCCATGTACAAATTATACAAAGAGTGCATAGATGAGTACGCCCATCTTGGCCACATGAGGCCGATCTCATCTACAGACAAATCATGCGATAATACCCCCTTCAACTACTTACCGCAACATGCAGTGCTAAAAGGAAGCACCACTACAAAGCTTCGAGTTGCGTTTAATGCATCAGCACGTACTTCAAACGGCAAATCATTAAACGAACATCTACTAGTTGGACCTACAATCCAACCAACGCTTTAGACCATTCTATTAAGATGGCGTCTATACAAGTTTGCATTTACCACAGACATAGAAAAAATGTATAGAATGACCCAAATGACACCAAAACATCAAAATTTCCAAAGAATAGTCTGGAGAGACAGTCCAAATGAAAACTTAAAGGACTATGTCTTGACCACGGTCACATTTGGGACTACACCGGCACCATATCTCGCCATCAAAACAATACAGCAATTAGCAAAGGATGAAGCGGATGAAGCAAATAACTATCCTCTTGCAGCAAGAAGTATAATGCGAAACTTTTATGTGGACGATTTGGTCTCAGGAGCTCACAGTTTGAATGAAGCACTACAATTACAAAACGAACTTATTGAAGCATTAGCCATAGGTACTTTTAACCTTCGTAAATGGACTGCTAACCATCATGAACTATTTAGGAATATACCATTAGAACACCGAGAGTTAAAAACAAATTCAGATTTCTCAGAACATGAGTCGATTAAAACTCTCGGTATTCATTGGTATCCAACAACTGACTCTTCCCCCTTTAGAGTCAATGTCCCCTGAGCCAAAAACCACATATACAAAGCGAATAATTTTGTCTGAGGTCTCATCTCTTTTTGACCCATTGGGATGGTTAGCACCTTGTCTAATTACAGCCAAACTTCTCATTCAGAAACTTTGGATCTCAAAATGCGATTGGGACAATTCAGTACCCTTAGAAATATCAACACAATGGAATCGTTTTAAGGAGCAATTACACACAATACAAAGCATTCAGATCCCACGTTGGCTAGGCTATCAACCTAACTAAACAGAGATGGAACTACATGGTTTTTGCGATGCGTCAAACAATGCCTACTCACCAGTTCTATATCTTAAAATACAGTCAGGCGAGAACTCTAGATAACAAATCATAACGGCAAAAACCAAAGTCGCTCCCATCAAACAAGTCTCCCTACAAGTCATCTTTGATCTAGAATTAGAGAACGTTAGGATCATAGCGTTGACAGATTCCAACATAGTCTTAGCATGGCTTCGTAAGCACCCCTCCACATGGAAAACATTTGTGGCCAACCGCACCTCAGAAATCCATGAAAATACCCCACAGGCTATATGGAAACATGTCTCTTCCAAAGACAACCCAGCGGATGTAGCGTCAAGAGGTATTCCGCCAAACACCTTAGTTACAAATTCAATGTGGTGGAATGGCCCAGACTGGTTACATGAAAATGAGGAGTTCTGGCCGAAACAAGCAATAGAAATACAAACTCAATTAGAGTACAAAAGGCCAAAGACTCTCACCACCACTATCAATGAGCATATACCTTTGCTCCACAAATATTCATTGTTTCAGAAAACGATGAGAATAACAGCATACTGCCTTAGATTTATAAGTGGCTTGCGCAAACTAAGTCCTACTACTCAATAATTATCAGTAAAGGAATTAAAAAATGCAGAACGATGCCTAATAAAAATTCTCCAAAATATCTCCTTTCCTATCGAAATCTCCCATTTACATAAAAATTTACCCCTTCCTAAAAAAAGTCGAATTTTGTCCCTCAATCCCACACTCGACTCAGAGAACATTCTACGAGTTGGAGGTCGTCTCTCAAAGTCTCAGTTAAGTTACGACCAGCAACATCCGATCATCCTTCCTAATAACCATCACACAACCAATATTCTCATAGACCACATTCACAATTACACCCTACATGGAGGCACCCAAACGATACTGAGTACGATAAGAAACCACTATTGGTTATTAAATCCCCGCAATACGATTAGGAATCGCATTCACAAATGTGTAGACTCTTTTCGTTTCAAAGCAAAACCTAGCTCTCAGTTAATGAGTTCTCTACCCTCAGCTAGAATCAACATATCATTGCCATTCCAAAACACTGGGGTAGACTACGCAGGTCCACTTGATATGAAAACATCAACACTAAGAGGAACAAAAATAATCAAAGCTTATATTTGTCTATTCATTTGCTTGGCCACCAAGGCCATACATATAGAGCTCGTCTCTGACTTGTCAACACCAGCTTTCATAGCCGCCTTAAAGCGATTTGTTGCACGGAGGGGCCTCTGCTTTCACATCTACTCTGACCGAGGCACTAATTTCATTGGAGCTAATAAACTCTTACAATCAAATCTAGAAAAATCAATCGGAGCAATCGAGGTCGAATTAGCTAGTGAGATTGCAAATCAAGGCATACCTTGGCACTTCAACCCTCCTGCAGCACCTCACTTTGGAGGCTTATGGGAGGCTGGCGTAAAATCCACTAAACGCCATCTCTACAAAACCATAAAAAACTCCAAACTCACATATGAAGAATTATATACTACCTTAGTTCAAATCGAGGCATGTCTAAATGCCAGACCTCTTTCTCCCTTATCCAATGATGCATCTGATTACAATATCCTCACTCCTGGACATTTCCTCACTGGTCGACACAACCTCACTATCTCTGAACCTCCCCCCCCCATAAATCCTCTCCAACATCCTCTCAAGAGATGGCAACATATTCAGGGTCTTTCCCAAAACTTTTGGAAACAACGGTCGAGAGATTATCTCCACACCTTGCACCAAAGACACAAATGGCAGTTTGACAAGGAAAAGTTGAAAATAGGTACTCTTGTTCTTCTCAAAGAAGACAATATTCCCATAGGAAAGTGGCCATTAGGCCGAATAATTGATAGTCATTTAGGTCACAACAATTTAGTCCGAACAGTAACCATTCAGATGCCAAAAACAACTCTCATTCGACCAATCACAAAGATGTGTCCTCTTCCTTTAACTTACTCCTCTCGACAATAATTTTAAAATCCCCACCAAATCCGCTACTCTCTGGCATTACCAAATTTCAAAACTTGCAGTTATATTTGAATATAATCAAGTTCAGTATCCGCCAAAAATCAAGTGAATATCAGTGCGGTCAGTTTTTAATTTTTCGTTTTTCATTTTTTGAGTTTATCTTTATTTTTTCTACCATGGAGGAACTTTTGGAAATTTTCAATTCCGAATCTTTGGATTCTATGGATATAGGACTAACCCCGACACCTCCGGAGCTCTTAATCCCTCCAAAGAAAATAAGGCCTATCAGCCCACTACCTCCAACACCAAAAAAGGGCGGAAAAATCAAGTCGGCCATCGTCCGACCACCACCTCACGAAATTATACCCGTGAAGAAACTTCTCGGGCCATTTGAAGCAAGGCCTGCGTCGCCTAAGCTGAAAAGGCTGCAAAAAGAACCAAAATCGAATGATAGCCTTAGATTCAAGCCGAGGCCAAAAAGCTATGGCCCAGGAATCAGAATTGCTACTCAGCCACGTCTTCCTGTACAACCCACAGCGACAACGACATCTCGAAGTATACCAGACTTGCAAGTAGCAATTGCCTAATGAAGGATGGAAGCCAGCTAGTACAATATGTTCAAAAGCAAGGGATATACCTAAACCAAAAAATATTTGCCCTGGAACTATTGTTCCAACACAATCAAGTTTACCAGAAAATTTGAACCTAATCACGCCTAATCAAATTAGTGATATATGCAATCCATTAAGCATTTTCTACCCTGATAAGCGGCTCTTTATGACTATTGAAGTGATCAAGAGTTGAATTGTGATTTAAATTTTAAACGCGGCGTGATGAGCCAAGACACTTTTGCCTTGACTTGTGTGCGTCGATCTTCAGAAAGGACCAACGGTGCTTGAACCGTGGTCTTGTTGGTAGAGTAATTAGTGCTTGTACTAATACTCGCTGTGTTGAGATAACGACGATTACCAAAATACTTATTTCGGTATTAATCAAATCAACGGTGCTTGTACCGTGATTTTGTTGTGGGAGCAAACAGTGCTTGTACTGATACTCCAGTTATTTTGGATGGTTATGCTCTTGGCAGCCTCACCAAGAGAAAAGAAAAATAGGCTTGTTTGTTTTCAAAATTACTCAACGCAACGAACTTTATTCCAACTATTCACCTTTTTTATATAACAAAAAAACTCTTACCTGCGATCTTATTCTAACTTAGCTAAATCCATTGAAAAAGCTTAGCATGCAATATTTTCCTCCCTGGGAAATAAATTTTTCACGAATTTACCAAATGATAAGTCAAGAAATTTTACCTTGAGAGTGTTGAATTGCCAGACGTAATGTGAGCTGCTCAAGCACTGCAACTGGTCAGAAGTGTTTGTGTTGCATGTATGCTGCTTGTTTGCAATAAAAGAATTACGAAAAAGTGAACATCGTGAGAAAGTGAAATTGTTTAGAATATTTATTTTGCTTGTGAAATATCTGGATCATGAAAGAATGCCCCAAATGTTAACATTCTCCCCCGCGTTGAACGACAATTCAACCGAAAGGTGTTGAATAACAATGTGAACAACAAAATTGGAGGAAGGAAAACCTTGCATGTGTTTATTGCCTTTTACCTACGCCTAATTAATTTGTAACAAGATGTGTATGACCATAATACACTTACAGAAGGTTAGAACATGCTAACGCCTAGCTAACTTATTTGCAACATTGGTTAAAACTAATTAGCCTACTAAACCTTATATTTTACGGTGAATCTTTCATCTTCAATAGAATTGTTTTGTGGGTTGTTCTCCGCTTGCGCCTTGACATCTTGGCTGGTTAGTCGTGAGCATATGGTAGGGCGGCATCTCCAAAGTAGGTGGATGATGACGGTTATGATGAGGAAAATTCCGGCATAGCTGATCGCAAATTGTTGGGTGTCGTGAGCGTAGACTATTCCTGGTAGATCACTGGGAAGCTGTGCAGGTTGCCTCTTGATAGATTCCAATTCGGTTAAATCTGGCTGATAATGGGATGTGCAGCGGAGTACTGGGGCTAACTTTTCTGGCACTAATACTTCTGTTTAGTTGCTCGCAGGCACGTAGGTCATCCTTGATGTGGACTGTAATACTTTGTGCCCTCTTATAGTCAGTAGCGGTTGTTTCATGACACAATCTTCCTGAATTTTAAGAATTCCGGTACCGTCAATTGTCTCTTCGGTAACGTTGTTGCCGCATACAATGTTGATTGTGGTTTTCTGACCCAAAACGTAAATAAACTGATTGACATTGTGGAGCTGGATCCAGTGTGGTCAGTTTTCTGTCCTCATTATTTGGCAAGAGTCAGGCTGAGGTAGGTGATTGACAAGGCTCACCTCACAGTTGCTAATGATGGTATGTGCTAATGATGGTATGCAGAGATGTTTCCCTTCCGTGATGGAAATGCGGGACATCAACTCTTGCTCTGTGAGGGGGTAATACAAATTTCGATGCAAGTTGATAATCAAATATGGATGTGATGGCCTTATGGCGACGGCAGTATCGTTGACTAAGACTGGGACCGGTGTCAGCTTAAATAGTTCAAATTCGTCCGTTGTTAGTAGTGGGAGCCTTATTCAATACTTCATCTTGTGTGGTAGGGAGCCTCAATGAAGAGGGGAGGTTATTTTTTATGTACACTAGTTCCCCTTACAATTGCGGCGGAGAGATCAAGCGTGGGCTTATTTTACTTTGATGAGTGTGGATGAGGACATCCAATATAGGATCTTGAATTCTGAGGAAATTCGATGCTGTTAACATAGTTTGAATTCCTACTGAAATGAACAAGTGGTTCAGCCTTTCTTGAAACATCTCTTCTCTGATGCCTTATTGATCTGATCGATGTGGAGTTCAAGCTCGTGGAGTTGCTTGCTTATTGCTCCTCCTTCTGTTTTCATGATGTTTGTTGTTGCATCTATGATTGGTGTTTGATTTTTTATGAGGTCTAAAGGAAGTGCTAATTTTTATTGATGTTTCCGATGGTTTGGGACATCTTCTCTGCGTATTCTGAGTCAAGCACCCCAAAGAGTGTTTGCTACGTTGCCCACGATGTTTAGGACTCCTCTCTTCGATCGTTTTCTGTCAATGGGAGGTCTTAGTAATTCGTTCCCCTTGGATAGCTCCTCATAAAGATATTTGAATTGATTAGTTGTTCGAAGGCATAGTTCTCCTTCATCCATAGAATTACATAGGTGGTCCAGTTGTTTAATGCAGTTGTTAAAGGCAGAAAACTCCTTCCAGTAAGGGTCCATGTCATAATATGCGATGAGATGCCATTCGCCTGAAATTATGTTGGTCAATCCTAGATTTTCAAAGTATATACCAGGTCGAGATTTGAGGGGCGTTATTGTGACTGGCGATCTCTTGGCTGTCGGTAAGATTAGGCATGTGAGTTTTAGCGTGACTAATGCAGTGCCAAATGACTGACGTTGTTTTTCCGAGGGTTGTTAGTCACACCTCTTTGGAGTTATGTCGGGTGCCGTTTCTGGAGAATTCAGTGGTGTTTCTTTCCTGTTGTTGGCACAAGAACGGCACCACTTCAATGTCAGAGATCTCCTTCTCTAGAGGCGGTGGTGCTAACCTGTGTATAGCTCGTCGAAGCGTTCCGCTGGAGGTTCTGATGTCTGCTACTCGTACGAGTCCATCGGTCCCCTTGATGACGTTGATCACTCGTCGTAGTGGCCATTTTAAGGGAGGAGTATTATCTTCTTATATGATGACCATATCTCCACCCCTAATATTCTGACATTTTTGCTTCCACTTATATCTGTGTTGTAACTGATTTAGATATTCATTAGACCACCGCTGCCAGAAGTGATTTTTGATGTACGATACAAGTTTCCAACGCGTCAGCAAGTTTACATTCTGAAGTTGTGCTCGGGGATCGATTCAACTGGTCAATGGTTCGCCAATGAGGAAGTGCCCGGGTGTTAAGGCTGTTAAATCGTTGGGATCTGACGACATTGCAGTTATTGGTCTGGAATTTAGAATTGCTTCAATTTCTATGATGACAGTTTCCAGCTCTTCATAAGTGAGCGATGCGGCTACTAGTACTTTCTGTAGAAGGTTTTTAGCAGATTTCACGGCCGCTTCCCACAGTCCACCAAAATGCGGAGCCCTAGGGGGATGAAACGGAATTCGATCCCTTTTGAGCTGCATGCCGTAATTATGGGTTCTCTTTCTTTATCGGAAGCAATTAAGTCTTTCACTTCCTCAAGTTTATTCTTGGCGCCCACGAAGTTGGTGGCGTTGTGGCAGTATATGGTCTTGCAATGACCTCTTTGCCCTATGAAACGTTTCAGGGCCCCTATGAAGCCTTCTGATGATAAATCACTGACTACCTCAAAGTGTGTGGCTTTTGTTGTGAAGCAGCAAAAAACGGCTATGTATGACTTCTGTGGTCTTTTTCCTCTAATCTTGAAGTGAGTGTACATTGGTCCGCAGAAGTCGACACCAACATTGATGAAGGGGCGTGCTGGTTGTACTCTATCTGGAGGTAAATTGCTCATTTGTTGTGAGAAAAATTTTGGTTTGGCTTTGGCACACTGAACACAGTGCTGAACTACTGAGCGTGCAAGTGTTTTGCCCTTCAGAGGCCAGAATTTCTGCCTGGTTGTTGAGAGCAAGGCTTGGGGTCCCACGTGATAATTCGATAAACTGGTGTGACGGTGGCAACAGCACTGGATGCTTGGCGTTGTATGATAACTGAGATTCTTCCAATCTCCCCCCCCCACTCTAATGATTCCTTTTTCGTCAATAAAGGGTGTGAGGCTGATGAGTGAACTGTTTCGGGCTACTTCTCCCAACTGCTCCAGGTGTTGGAAGTCCTCTTTGAATTCTTGTTTCTGCATTAGTTTTATGATGATAGTTTCTGCTTCATCAAGTTCCTCTGGGCTGAGTGAGACATTTTTTGTTGTTCCTTGGTTACTCTGTCTCGCATGTGCCGTGAATCGAAGTATGCTTGCTGTGATTCTCTGAAGCTTAAAAAAGGAACTTTGATGATTAGTTGAATTAATGAAGTGCTCCGAGTCGTCTGCGGTTATTGTTGTTGCAGTGCAACGCCGCCTCTCTGGATCGTTGTCCAGTGGCTTCTTTGTATAAGGATTGGGCCATATTTCTTCGCCGCCATGAAGGAAAAGCGGTCCATAAAAACGCAG
Source organism: Dioctria linearis (assembly GCA_963930735.1). NCBI lineage: Eukaryota > Metazoa > Arthropoda > Insecta > Diptera > Asilidae > Dioctria > Dioctria linearis. Next base: position 175,247,520 of record OZ005740.1, read on the forward strand.
GTTGCATGCACACAACCTTTCTGGGCTTATGCCCCTAGATAGAATGTCGGCCGGGTTGTGTTTTGAGCTGACATGACGCCATTGCTGCGGCCCGGAAAGTCACTGGATTGCAGCCACTCGATTAGCCACAAAGGTGTGAAGTGAGGAAGAGGATGAACTTATCCATGCGAGGACGATTTCCGAGTCTGTCCAGAAGTGTATAGTCTCATCCTTTAAATTTAGATCTCCTTTGATTCGATTAGCTAATTGTGCTGCCAGCTTCGCTGCGCATAGTTCAACCCTCGGCAACGTTATTTGCTTGACTGGAGCCACTCTTGACTTTGCGCACCATAATCTTACTGTTATGATATTCTGTCTGTCTACTGACCTTACATAAGCCGCTGCACCGTAGGCCTTTTCTGAGGCATCTGCAAATATGTGTAGTTGCATTAACTTCGATGTTTTGTGAGAGAATACATGTCTCGGGATCTTGATGCTATTTAAGGTTTTTAGGCCTTCCCGATATTGAATCCAGGAGGAGTGTAGTTCTTGTGGCAGGGCAGCATCCCAGTCTAGTTTCATTGCCCACAATTTCTGCAGAAATATTTTTGCGGTTACGATGACTGGACCTATTATCCCTAACGGGTCAAAGATATGGGCAATGTCGGATAAGGCTGTGCGTTTAGTTACCTTTCCCCTCTCATTCCAAGCTGTTTTGATCACAAATTCATCCGATTTAGGTAACCACGTTAACCCGATGGCCTTAATGTTGTCTTCGGACTTGTTTGAAAAGTCTAATTGTAGTTCCTGGTCGCTTTCTGGAATGCCTTCAAGCAGCTGAGGGTAATTTGCGCACCATTCCCTCAATTTAAAGCCTGCCGAAGCCAAGATTTGGTTAAGTTGACGCCGCATTTCGAGAGTGCTGTCTGAGCCCGTGAGTGCATCCTCAACATAAAAGTTGCGTGCAAGAACAGCGGCCCCCAGAGGGTGATTTTCCGTCTCCTTAAATGCCAATTTTTGAAGTCATTTTCTCGCCAAATAAGGAGCGCAAGTTGTTCCGTACGTGACAGTGCACAGTTGAAAGCACTTCACTTTTTGATTTGGATCCTTCCTCCACCAAATTAATTGATATTTCTGGTCAGCTTCATCGACTCTCACCTGCCGATACATTTTCTCTATATCGGCCGTGAATACAAATCGGGGCAATAGAATGGAGAAGACGTCATCCTGGATGGTCGGCCCAGTTGACAGTATGTCATTCAGAGAAATGTTGGACGCTGTTTTGGCCGAGGCGTCAAATACAACTCGCAGCTTAGTGCTACTGCTATTGGGTTTGATGACGCTATGATGCGGCATGAAGTAATGGGGGTGATGTTGGATCTCGTTGAAGTTTACTTCTTTCATGTGTCCAAGATTTATATATTCGTTCATGAATTGAATGTATTGATCTCTCAACTCCAGGTGTCGGAAGTGTCTTCTTTCTAGGGCCAATAATCGCTGAAAAGCTATGCCCTTGGATTCCCCTAATGCGCCGGGCTCATTGATAAATGGTAGTCTGACAACGAATCGACCGTCGCAGTCTCGTCTGGTTGATGAGTTGAAATGATTTTCACAAGGTTCCTCACTGGCGGTGAAATTGTTTTTGGAAGTTGATGGCTCTTCTAACTTCCAGAATTTCTCAATTTGCTGATCTAACTCTTCTTCATTGCATATTCCGCAAGATGCCACTTTAACTTGACCTGAACTATATGTTTTTCCAGCTGCTGTCCACCCGAAGACGGTGTTTTGCAGGATTGGCAGATCGTCTCCCAGTTTTATCTGCCCAACTGACAAGAGAAAATAGTAGAGTTCGGCTCCAATCAATAAGTCTATTGAATCTGGATGATTGAAGTGAGGATCGGCTAGTTGGATGTTGTTTGGAATGGACCATGTCTATTGCTTGAGAGGGTTGTGACGATATTATTCGTGGTAGCACATGAGCTTCTAGTGTTGACGTGAAGCCATTTATCCTTGACTGTAGAAGGATGTTCACTCTGCGTTGACTTTGCTGCTTCCGCAAACCGATGCCTTCAATGCACAAGAGTTCAGGAGTCATTGTCAGTTGCAATTTCTTTACCATTCTTTCGGTAATCAAATTAATCTGTGATCCCGAGTCAAGGATGGCCCTGCATTCGGTGGTGATTCCCCTGCCATTTGATAGTTTTACTAAGGCAGTGCTAAGAAGTGTGTATCCCCTGATCTTTGGGTCTGTCTTCGTGGTTAGTGAAATGGCGGTGTCTGTTGATTGAGCGACGTTGACTTGAGCAGCAGTCTGGATAACTGCCGAAGCCTCCTGCCTTTTTAGTCGTGAGTCTTGGTTGTGTTTGCCTTTGAACGGCTGAAATGTGTAGTAGCGTATTGTGACGACGAGAACACTTTGTGCACGACCCTGATAGACAGGCCTCCGAGGTGTGGCCAGGCCTTAAACAATTGAAGCAAATGCTGAATCTTTTGACTAGACTTATCCTCTGAGGTGGTGTCATTTCTAGAAACTTCTGGCAGGCAAAAAGCTGATGAGTATTTTTGCATGCTGGGCAGACTGCTCCCTAGTCAAATGTTGATGTGAGGGCCCTCTGAATGTGAGACTTCTTATCTTCTGTAGGCCTTCCCTTGATTCCTTATGCTTCTAATGATTGAAATCGCATTTCCAGAAACTGCATAAATGTCTTGAGTTGCTGCAGTGTTCTAGGTTGGGCCAGCGACTGTTCCCACAATGCATGTGTTGTCTTGTCTAATTTTTTGATTAATATGTATAGTAAAAGCGGATCCCATTGTTCCGTATGTACTGCTAAGTTCTCTAACGCAAGAAGACACTCTTGAGTTGTATCGTGAAGAGATTTGTTGGCTGATGCGCTCTCTGTGGAGGTGGCTGATTGGGATAATAGTTTGCTGAGCAAAGCATTGACTAATAACCTTGTGTTTTCGATGCGATCGTTGATTATTTTCCATGCCGCTGTGTAACTTGCTTCGGACGTTGTGAGATGCCTGATGAGTTTTTCGGCTTCTCCAGAAAGACTGGTCTTCAAGTACCACATCTTTTGACAATTATTGATGTGTTGGTTATACACCAATTCTGTGAAGAGATCTCTGTATTGTCTCCACCTCAGATAGCCTCCATCAAAAGTAGGAAGGGTTATCTTTGGTAGTCTGACTATGTTGTTGTGAGCATTGATAGGTGCAGGCATGCTTGGCCTTCTGGAGAGAATTGGCGTCGATTGACCCATCAATTCATGCAATCGAATGAGTTCCTGTGGAACCTCTACTTCTAACTTGAAGTATGTCTCAATATGGTATCCCATGTTGCTGGGATCGTTTATTTGCTCCTATATTTGGTAGTGAATGCTCTGGATCTCACTTCAATAATTTTGGATAGCATGTATCTTCACTTGATAAAAATGTATTGATTGAGTTTGACATCGTATTTGGAGACTCGAGAGAACCCTTCGCAAATCATTCATAATGGAATGTTGTCTTCGAATAAGTGAATTTGCTTTAGTTGCATCTTGTGCTAGGCTCGCGGGTGACATGCTTGACGGTATGGTGCCCTTTGTCTTAGGATAGGCCCCAAATCCGGTAATCTTCTCAGGTGGTGCTGTAACTGGAAAATTGTCTCCTTCACACGCCTTGTCCGTGGACTTCTCTTTCGCTGTGTTGATTCCACCTTGGGCAGTGTCTTGGTTTTGCTGTGGATCATTCGCTGCATTTTCAAAAATTGCTGTCTCGCCTGCCTCTTGCATGCTCACTATCCTTTGTCTTAATTTTTCGTAACCCTGGCAAATGGTGTCGTAATAATTCTGCTTGAAGTAGGGGTGATCAAGCCTGTTCTCGTGGCTTATACGGATAATGTTGTCCGTCTCTGCGAAGTCCTTCCATAATTCATCTAGCATAAGAAGCCTTTTCTGCAAGTACTCCGCTGTCTTGCGGGTGATTGATTCCTTGCGGAAGTTCTCTATTAATCGTTCAATTTCGCCACCTGTCTTTGTTTGACGTAACGCTAGTTCTTCCAGGTCCATGTTGATTAAGGGAAAGCTGAATGAATCTTCTTGTCTATGTTGCTGAATGCTGATACTTGGCGTGAATAGATCAAGTCGAGGTCACCAAATGATGGACCAAGACTCTTTTGCCTTGACTTGTGTGCGTCGATCTTCAGAGAGGACCAAGGGTGCTTGAACCGTGGTCTTCTTGGTAGAGTAATTAGTGCTTGTACTAATACTCGCTGTGTTGAGATAACGACGATTACCAAAATGCTTATTTCGGTATGAATCAAATCAACGGTGCTTGTACTGATACTCCAGTTGTTTTGGATGGTTATGCTCTTGGCAGCCTCCCCAAGAGAAAAGAAAACTTGGCTTGTTTGTTTTCAAAATTACTCAACGCAACTAACTTTATTTTATATTATATATTATTTATATAACAAAAAAACCCTTACCTGCGATCTTATTCTGATTAGCTAAATCCATTGAAAAAGCTTAGCATGCAATATTTTCCTCCCTGGGAAATAAATTTTTCACGAATTTACCAAATGATAAGTCAAGAAATTTTACCTTGAGAGTGTTGAATGGCCAGACGTAATGTGAGCTGCTCAAGCATAGCCACTGGTCAGAAGTGTTTGTGTTGCATTTATGCTGCTTGTTTGCAATAAAAGAATTACGAAAAAGTGAACATCGTGAGAAAGTGAAATTGTTTAGAATATTTATTTTGCTTGTGAAATATCTGGATCATTAAAGAATGCCCAAATGTTAACACGGCGGTTGCGCGAAAAGTCAGTCGACTTTTATAAGGAGTTGTTGATTTTTTCACGCAGAGCGGGGTTGTTTTTTTTTAACTTGATCGCGGCGGTTTCGGTTCTTGTGTAAAAAGAATAATCATAATAAAATTAAAAAGGAAGGTTTTAGTTGTGAAAAAAAATTAAATTGGAAATTTAAAAAAGAAAGATTTTGTTGTGAGAAAGAAATTTAAAATTAAAGTTTTTGTAGTGGAAAATAATATTAAAATAAAAGACAAAAACAAAAGAGTATTATTGAAGTGAACCCAGTTCGGAAATATATAACATAGCCATGACCCAAATCAATATCCACCAGCGTCGAAAAACCTCGCACGAAGTGAGAGAAAGGATTTTCTCGTCAGCAATACAATCCTCAGAAGTGACAACATCTGACTTTCGCTTCTATCCAGCTAGAAAACAATCTACTGTTCGGTGACGCGAGCATATCAAGCCTGTAAAAGCAGTGTCGGTACCAGACGACATTCGGCCGTATGCGGAAGTGCAACTACTCGGGCAAAACATGCTACGATTATTGGATAGTGGTGCCAATGGAAGAGGTACAGGCCGCAAGTAGTGGTGGCCAATGGTGCCATGACAAACGTTCATGATCATGTGGACCTGGATGTCACCTTCCGTAATGAGACCCAGAATGTGCGTTTCTACGTAGCTCAGGGGCTCATTCAGGCGCTGTACTTTGACGACTGGCGTTTATTTGGGTTGGCTTCAGATGTCCCGGGTTTAGTTGCGGGGGTGAGACCAGGTCTGTTAGCTGTCTCAGACACTGACTGCCATATTCTTTCGGAGTAAGAATTGAAACATCTTGAAGCCACCGAACAGTTATTTCTATCTTTTGCCACCCTGGATTTGGGTAAAACTTTTCTAGTAACTCATAAGATCGACACTGGTGATGCTACTACGATAAAACAATGATTTGATTTTATACTAATTATTTCACCAGCGGTACAAAGTTTGATGGACGCGAAACTGGGGCAAATGATATCACTGGGGGTGATAGAGGAGAGCCAGAGTACATGGAGCTCTCCAGTCATTCTAGTAAGGAAACCAGGAAAGGTTCGACTATGTGTTGATGCCAGGAAGGTGAACACAGTCACGAAGGACGCCTATCCATTACCACATATGGACGGAACTCTGGGTCGACTTCCTCCGGCAAAATGCATTTCGAGTCTGGGCGTGAAAGACGCATACTGGCAGATTCCACTAGATCAGGAGTCCCGAGAAAAGACCGCTTTTATAGTGCCTGGTCACCCTTTCTATGAGTCTGTGGTCATACACATCTATTATAAGACCCATGGTCACATACGCCTCACTCGTTTGGTGGCCAAAAACAAAAGAAAAGACACCTCAAGATAGTTTGCAAAAACTACAACGGATTGCATGTCTAGGAGTAGTCGGTGCCATTCGTACTCTTACATTTGCATGTTAGGGAGCAGGCCATACTTAGTGCAATTAGGCTACAAACCTCCTATGTACAAATAATCTGGTTGGCCACCTGAAAGTCCTCCAGGATTTCATAGAGGACCCGATGGCTAACCCAATTTAAGACGTTATGCCGAAACGCCATAACTTTGCAACACTATTTAAGGTGATCGTGGGGCACCGTCAACAGTGGCACACTGGGGACATACTATTTGGAACAGGATCTCTTAAATGGTACACGGATGGATCCAAAATGGAAGGTAAAGCAGGCGTGGGCATATATGGGCCAAGGCGCCATCTCGCAAGGGCACTGGGGGCCTCACCAACAATTTTTCAAGCAGAAATACACGCCATACAACTCTGCGCTCACGTAATAATCCATAAAAATATGCGTGGAACAAAAATATACATAATATCAGACAGCCAAGCAGCACTTAAAGCGTTAAACTCGTTTACCTTTGAGTCAAAGCTGTTTGGGACTGTCTTACTGTCTTAAAGCAACTGGCCGAGACAAACAGGGTGACACTGATCTAGGTACCAGGACATGAAGGCATTATGGGAAACGAGATTGCGGACCGCCTTGCAAAGGATGGAGCCAAATCTCCGTTTATTGGCCATGAGCCTGTCTTTGGACACCAAAAAGTCACCTCTTAGCTCAGATCAGGCTTTTGGAGGACAGAACTAAGAAGGAATACTGGGAAAATACCCCGCGAAGCGAAGAAGTTTATAAAGTACCCGCAACAGAGGACCAAAGAATTCCTCACACTCAGCAGGAAGGAACTAAGGCTCATAACGGGTCTACTTACTGGGCATTGCCCACTTAGATACCACCTTAAGAAGATGGGTAGGGTCAATGATGAAACCTGTCGATTCTGTATGGAAGACGATGAATCCGCTGAACATGTCCTATGTGACTGTGAAGCTCTGTGCCGCATAAGGCTAACACATCCAGGAAAGGCATTTCCACTGCCAGAGGATGTCGAAAAAATGGCCCTAAAAAATATTATAGGCTTCATCAAAGACTTTAAATTCGAATGGGCGCCATAGGGCATCAAGGGGTAATATCACAATAGATCTTATAGGTCGCAGTGATAAGATGAGAGGCAGAAATCCTGTCTACATCCCCCGTAATTAATAATAATAATAGTAGTTGGACGATTTACTGACTCTGTCTCAAGATTTTAATTCTCTCCTGGTTTTACTGGCGCGAGTGGCAGATTGCTTGAGGAAGAACGGCCTCACTATTAATGAATGACTATCAGAACCAGCTTAATACAAGCTCGCTGCATGGACACGTTTAATAAATAAACGGTCAACAATACATGCATTTTATCACTTAGCCGGTGTTAGTATTAGTATGCTACCCTAAACATAGACCAAACACCGGAACAAATGACATGCAATGGGGCATGGAAACAGAAAATTAAGTATTATATAGACGTTTATTTCAAAAATGCTTGGAAACATCAACGACAAAACGCTCAGCCTTAATATTAACAGCAATTAACATGCGGTTGATGGGTTCATACACGCTAAAGTTGGATCTTGCAGAGATAACAACAGAGGTAAACTTCTCAAATTGTGCCCACTATCACGGAAAAATATTTTAGTATATGGCAGGGGAGAATCAATATTCGCGTTTAATAGTTGATGCACAAACGTTACATCGGCGACCATACGACGTTTTCAAGCGAGTGCATATTCAAAAGCTACAAACGGTCCTCATAAGTTGGAAGAATCAATGTATTATTCCAGGGTAGGTGCCTCAGAGCGAAGCGCAGGAAGTTCCGCTGAACAGACTCGGTGCGATCGATGTGTGTACCGTAAAATTGAGACCCGACCTGGCTAGCGTATTCAAGGAGGGGTCGCACAAAGCAAGTGTACAAACGCAATTTTATGGTGGGATTCGAGAACTCTCGAGACCAACGTTTGATAAAGCCCAGCATAGAACTATCTTTGATACCATGTAGTTTATGTGGGAGATAAAATTCAATCTGTGGTCACATTTCACACCCAAGTCACAAACAGCACCCTCGCGGCGGCAAATCGTGAAATCCGAGAACACATAATCACAATTGATTGGTTTCTGATTCCTGTGGAAAGTCATAACCTCATATTTGTTGATATTGAGTACCAAATCATTGTTTTGGCACCAAACGGAGAATTTGTGAAGGTCACCTTGTACCAGTTCGCAATCACCAAAAGATTTAATCTGAGCGAAAAGTTTAATGTCGTCAGCATAAATCGAGACTTTGCAGTGTCTCATAACAGATACAATGTTGTCAATAGACAAAATAAAAAACAGCGGGCCCAGGCGACTTCCTTGAGGTACGCCGGATGAAAAAATACTTGATAAGTTCTTTTATTTAAGTAAGACTTCGTCCATTTTAGAAAAGTTGGAGGAAACCCATATTTTTCCATTTTAAAGAGTATCACGGAGTGAGACAACTTGTTCAGCATTTTACTAAAGGTAGTATAAATACAAACTGTCTGATAACCTTTCGCAAACCCGCCAATGGTATCCGAGACAAATTCCAACAAGTTGTAGACCTGCCCGAAATAAACCCATGCTGGTTTGAAGAAAGCAAATTCTTGCAAGAAATTGATAGCTGAGAATAAGTGATAGATTCGAATAACTTAGGCATACAAGACAATTTTCCAATAGGCCTATAGTTAGAAATTTCACTTTTACTACCTTTTTTGTGGATAGGTATGATAAAAGAATTTTTCCATTGCTAAGGAAAACAGCCACTATTAAGTGATTTTTGGAAAATTAGTTCTCAGCGGAGCTGCAAGGGCGTAACAACATGACTTATAGAAAGCTGCAGGGATGCCATCTGGGCCTGTTGTGAGGTCACTTGAAAGGCCGTTAATATGATCGAGTCTCTTACGCAATTATAGGGATAGTGAATGAAACATTATGAGAATTTCGAGGAAGGAAATTTGACGAAGAAATTGCATTGTCAAAAAATAAAGCAAACATATTGCAAGTTTCGGATAAATCATCACTAGCAGAATCTTTGTACCTCATGGTATTGGGTAGTTGTCTGTTTTTTTTCTTCATATTAATAAACTTAAAAAAGATTCGTGGGTCACGAAATAATTTCGCGCGCATGCCTTGAATATACTCATCATAAAGTGTAGAGGAAATTCTTTGAACTCATTATAAGATGTGAGGAAATTGTTGTGACTTATAAAGCCTTTGTCCCTCATGTAACTTCTCCACAATTTATTCTTTTTATTTTTGAGACGTTTAAGTTCTTTATTGAACCATGGCGGAGATGTTTTAGAGGACCGTTGGTGCTCGTGAGGAACGTGAGAGGAAAATAAATCGAAAAGAAATATGTAAAATTTGGAAACGTCTTCGTCAACACTACTGCTAGATAGTAATGTGCTGAAATGAATTGACATAAGTCTACTGGAAAGTACGAAAAGTTAGACTTTCTAAAATTGAAGAAGTATTGTGTTTCGGTCACAATTAGTAATGTTTTCAGTTTCAAAACAATATGAAATTAGTAGAGCGGGGTGGTATTTGTCAAGAGTAGACATTATAACTGGGCCGAAGAGCAAATTTTGCATAACAGAGATCAAATATCTGGGCTTCATTGTTGGAGAAAGTGGTATAAAAACAGACCCTGATAAGGTCGCAGCAATGGTCGAATACCCCGTAGCAAAGAGCGTGTCAGTCGACAGCTCTGCCTACATTCACTTTCCTGAATATAGACAGGCGCTCCATCTGTCACCTCCAGCTTCAAAATCATAGTAGGATTAGCGTGGGTGGCTGCACAGTGAAGACGCCGCCAGTGATCCGCCAGATTGGGGTGGTTTTTGCCACCCATATCCCTTGATGCTTGTTAACTTTGCAAAAATAATCATCGAGATATTTGACCAGACAGACAGACGGACACACAAGAAAATTGTTGTACGTATGCAGACGGACAAACAGAAAAAAGAAGATCTACTGAAGTTAACTCCTCCCGGTCATACCTAGAATTCTAGAAGGAAGAAAATTTACTTATTTTAGAGCTTCAAAAGAAAAGAGGAGGAAGAGCTCAATAACGCCGAACAATTCATAATCCAGCCGGAGAGTGAAGTGAGAGAGAGATGGCGAGAGGGAGTCTCAGCTGGTGTTGACACCCCGGCTTTGGAAAAATATTTGGCCCATACGCCCCCATTAAGCCTGGCTAAGCCTCCAAAACCTTAATGCTCCTTAGCCCCATTCTTGTTATATGTGTGTTACGTGGTGTTGTCCCACACGCGATCCATCATGCTTCGCCTTCAGTAAGAGAGACACCATTGGTCAAAAGAAACGGGAATATGTAAGATAAAAGCTCTTATTACTATTAATGAGTCCTGCTGTCCACCCGCATTTCACTTCGATGCTTACAACAAATCACATAATAATCAAAATCTTACACAACTTAAGTCTACGGTAGTCCCTACCAGCTGTCTTAGCGTATCTGTGATGCATGTATACAACTATATGTGTATTGGTAACCGTGCAGCGTAAAAAGTTTTTGTACTAGTATCGTCAGACTAGCAATATGAACAGCAAAAAAGGATATAAGGAAAACAAAGGCCACCAAATGGAGGAGACTACCCGATGGTAGTGGAAGAATCCCGCACTGAATTGGACCAATGATGATAGGGTGCACCCTCTGTTCCGCTGCTTCGGCTTTTGTGTAATTTTGGGCGATTTGGCCTCTTTATTTTTCCTTTTCACCTCTTTGGGTGCTTTCGGATTTTGCATATAAGCACCTATTTAACTATTTGTTTATGGACTGCAATTATGCTACACTATTTGCTTTACTTTATAAAACTTTACCACAACTGTTAATTCTGTTCAGCACAGACTAGTTCAATGAGGTGAATCCTGGCGTTCACGAAATTGATTTATTGCAACGAAAATAAAAATAAATAGATGAAAGATCACTGTCGCTAGAGCGTATGAGCCTTTCCAGTCAAATAAACGCACCTGTGCGACTTTGCTGACGCCATGTAAATAACTAAAGTAGCTTAGGTTGGCATTATGAATGTACATATGTATATATTATGTTTCGCTGATTTCAGGAGAAAAAACTGCTTTAAAAGAACAAAAAAAAAAAGCACTCTGCTGGATTTCGTATATTTCTCCGCAGGTGAGTAAATTATATCATTCCCGAATAAATTCACTAATCGAAATTATATATTAAATTAATTAATTACAGGTATAAACTGCTTTAGCAACACTAAGAACTCTGCTGGATATCACGTATTCCTCAGTAGGTAAGTAAGTTATACCGTTTTCGAATGAATTCACTAATCGAAATTTCTTTTCATTTGCAGATAAATTTCACTAAATAATGCGCCAGATATACTAAATCAGCCGGCTGATATAACTAACACTAATTAAATTTCTAATCATTTGCAGGCAATTTCCACTAATTCGCCAGGTACATGGGCGTAGCCAGGGTTTTGTTGTGCGGTGGGCCTAGTAGCGGTCAGTTTCGCACAAAAGTTTAAAAAGAATATACTTCAATCAAGTCTTGTTTTTCAAAAATGTGTGAAAGCTTCTAAGATGTTACTCAGTGTTAACACCAAGTTTCCTTACATCAAGCAAACTATTTTAGTGATTACCGTTGTTTTTTAGATCGAATAAACAATACATATGATTTTCTTTTTCAAATCTACTAGCATTACGATTTCTACTGGAGTGAGAAAACTTTCATAGAAAGAAGAAAACTCCTTTAAACGACAATAAAACCGTAGATCTAATAGGAACCAAACTTAATTCATATGCGTAGAAACACGAGAAAAATTCTTCTTATTATAAGAAAACAAGTAAAAAAGCTAGAATTGGTCTAGGTCCAATGAATGCTAGTATAAAATTTCGTATGGTCACCGATCTATGCAAGATTGATTTTTGAAGTGGTTTTTCGTATATATTTCTAGAACGGTTTGTCGCACAGAAAAAATTCTGAAGAAGCTTTTAGTGCAATAAAAATGTCTTGAACTGATTGTTTTCAAAGTATACGTAAAACCCTAAACTTTTATATGGCAACACCAAAAACGGGTTGCCCGATTTAGTCCAGTTTTGAAATTTTATATGCTAGTACAATAAAAACACCATGTGCCAACTTTCAGCTCTGTACGTCGACGCGTTCTCAGGCAGTGTCCAAATATATAGTGGAAAACGAAATTTTTGTATGGCAACCCCACGAAGGTTTTGTCTCATTTTCGAACTTAATTTTACTTTTTTTTTAAAGTCTGTGTACATTATTTCAGCTCCCTAAGTATAAGTGTTTGTAAAGTTGCAACTATTCCTAGGATATGTTGCATGTAAAATTAAGCAAATGAAAGATTTTGAATAGCCTTAAGTTTTTTTTTTTATTAGAATTTCATGCCCTTGGATCGTACATTCAACACGGAAGCATTTTTCCTATTCGGCCGTCCTACTTACAATAATATAATTAGCTAATTATTAGTATAGGTTAGACTTTATATTTTTGTTTAGGTTTAAGTTTATATATTCCTAACATTAGGTTAGTAGGGAGAAATTGTTGCGGCCTATGCGGCGTTTACTTCCCTGAATCTTTCAAACCGGTTATTAGAATCCCTCGTGGCGTATATGTAACTCGCTGCTTCCCTTCGTGGGTTGTTTCTTCCTCGATCCCTTTTTTTACCGTTGATCTTCAAAATTAGTTCGCCGGAACGGAGGTCTCCTAAATTGTGGTCGATGCCTTGTACGCCAGAAAAAGTATTTTTGTTGTTTTCCAATTTACTTATAACTTCAGCTTATCGCGCCAACAGCCCACACAAAACAGGCGGAAACTAGCTCGACCAAAAAAAGGCACACACAAAAAATGGCCGAGACGTCAGAACAACCCGGCTGTCATCCACATATTCATTATCGTTGACTCGTTCAATAGTTGTACTGCCACACCGGTTATCGTTTAGTTGTTATTTATTATTATTTATTTCTTTTCTTGTTTTTATTTGAATTCAGGATTTATTTAGTTATTATTTATTATTAATTATTTCTTTTCTTTGTTTTTATTTGAATTCAGGATTTATTTAGTTATTATTTATTTTTGTACTATTGTATTTTTAGTTAAATTTATTTATTATCTAATTAGTAAAGTAATCATGAGCATGAATTTTTGGTATTTACTAATTTCATTTTTTTTATATGAAAAATTGTAGTGGCTCATCAGTCTTATAGATTTATATATACAAAGGGTTAGGCATTAGCAAAAATAGTTGGATTCCAATATACAGCGTTACATGTTCTCGAGTTATCGTGCGCACAGACGGACAGACGGACGGTCATGCAAAAATCAAAATAAATTTTAATATTATGGGTGGGGGTGCAATCCATTTTGCTCTACGATTATTATTTCGAGGCGTTACAAACGGAATGACAAACTTAGTATACCCTATATATTTCATCTAGTGTATAATTATAGCTTATACAACGAAACTGACTTGCTACAACAAAGAACAATTTACATGAAGTCAACATATTTAATATATATAAAATAAATCTTTTTGTAGAATAACGAAAAGTAGATTACATTTAAGCTATTCTATTCTTAGGATATATATAACCTTTTCTCATATTCTGTTATAAAATTTTCTGCTATTATCATAATCGAAGATAATTTAGAAAATATATTTATTACTATTAACCTAATTTTTCTATATTCATTTGAATAAGACGAAGCAATTTGGTTTTTTATATCCAGGAAATGTCTGCTAAGCTCACAATGGCACCTAACTTTGCTTGATACACAAGAAACAGAGTCTCAGTGAAAATTTCTCTCAGTGCATTATCGTTTAATTTGAATTCATCACCATCCATCATTAAATTAACATCATCATAATCATAACAGAAATCGCCAAAAACCAATTAAATAAGCATTAGTTTATTTATTTTTTTCTACAAATCGGCTCAATACCATTTCAGCTGTAATTTTGTTTAACAATGGCATTCTCTGTGTTGAGCAGTAACATGCGTGACATGCGAGAAAATCGTTCTTGAAGCATTGTGCTTCTAAGCAACATTTTTATCCGCATCATAGCAGAAAAACTTCTGTCACAGCCGGCAAAATTCACTGGGAGTAATATTGTTTATACTCTTCTTTAATATTTTTCTCAAATTTTCAGCATTTATCTCATAATTTTTTTAATTTACGCATATTTTATATGACCATCGCTTCAGCTTCCACGGCTGTATCAAGTTTTAAGATTTTTTTATAATTACTGATGAATTTAAGAAATTTGTCATAATATTTACAAGAAAATTAAAAAATTTTCAAGAAATTACCTTACCTCTGCTAATTTTTTCCAGTTGTTAAAGCTGCTGTGAGGTTATCTTTTTCAATTACAGCAAGGACCGGGGGTGCTTTCATGCAATAAGTTCACCAGCCTCGATTTAGATCTCTTTCTTGACATTTTGACTTTCTAAACTCAGAACTTAAGTTTTTTCTTATTACGCTTTTTATGTTTGACTTTATGGCTTAACATTTGTTTATTTACTTCTAAATTTTCCTTTTTGATCTTTATTAGGGCAACAAGAGACCTTACCGTGGGTCCGGGGTATCCTGGTTCGTTTTTGATTTAGTTTTAAAAACGTTAAATTGGTGATCCAGCAAGATTTAGTAAAGGGGCGAATATTTATAAAATAACGTAAGAGTATAATTTTACGTACGTCTTCCGACTTATATATTAATTGAATATTGGAAATAGTCTATTTCGCTTTTAAAAGCGAGATGGCGCCTTGGCCCATATATGCCCACGCCTGCTTTACCTTCCATTTTGGATCCATCCGTGTACCATTTAAGAGATCCTGTTCCAAATAGTATGTCCCCAGTGTGCCACTGTTGACGGTGCCCCACGATCACCTTAAATAGTGTTGCAAAGTTATGGCGTTTCGGCATAACGTCTTAAATTGGGTTAGCCATCGGGTCCTCTATGAAATCCTGGAGGACTTTCAGGTGGCCAACCAGATTATTTGTACATAGGAGGTTTGTAGCCTAATTGCACTAAGTATGGCCTGCTCCCTAACATGCAAATGTAAGGGTACGAATGGCACCGACTACTCCTAGACATGCAATCCGTTGTAGTTTTTGAAAACTATCTTGAGGTGTCTTTTCTTTTGTTTTTGGCCACCAAACGAGTGAGGCGTATGTGACCATGGGTCTTATAATAGATGTGTATGACCACAGACTCATAGAAAGGGTGACCAGGCACTATAAAAGCGGTCTTTTCTCGGGACTCCTGATCTAGTGGAATCTGCCAGTATGCGTCTTTCACGCCCAGACTCGAAATGCATTTTGCCGGAGGAAGTCGACCCAGAGTTCCGTCCATATGTGGTAATGGATAGGCGTCCTTCGTGACTGTGTTCACCTTCCTGGCATCAACACATAGTCGAACCTTTCCTGGTTTCCTTACTAGAATGACTGGAGAGCTCCATGTACTCTGGCTCTCCTCTATCACCCCCAGTGATATCATTTGCCCCAGTTTCGCGTCCATCAAACTTTGTACCGCTGGTGAAATAATTAGTATAAAATCAAATCATTGTTTTATCGTAGTAGCATCACCAGTGTCGATCTTATGAGTTACTAGAAAAGTTTTACCCAAATCCAGGGTGGCAAAAGATAGAAATAACTGTTCGGTGGCTTCAAGATGTTGCAATTCTTACTCCGAAAGAATATGGCAGTCAGTGTCTGAGACAGCTAACAGACCTGGTCTCACCCCCGCAACTAAACCCGGGACATCTGAAGCCAACCCAAATAAACGCCAGTCGTCAAAGTACAGCGCCTGAATGAGCCCCTGAGCTACGTAGAAACGCACATTCTGGGTCTCATTACGGAAGGTGACATCCAGGTCCACATGATCATGAACGTTTGTCATGGCACCATTGGCCACCACTACTTGCGGCCTGTACCTCTTCCATTGGCACCACTATCCAATAATCGTAGCATGTTTTGCCCGAGTAGTTGCACTTCCGCATACGGCCGAATGTCGTCTGGTACCGACACTGCTTTTACACGCTTGATATGCTCGCGTCACCGAACAGTAGATTTTTTTCTAGCTGGATAGAAGCGAAAGTCAGATGTTGTCACTTCTGAGGATTGTATTGCTGACGAGAAAATCCTTTCTCTCACTTCGTGCGAGGTTTTTCGACGCTGGTGGATATTGATTTGGGTCATGGCTATGTTATCTTTTCCGAACTGGGTTCACTTCAATAATACTCTTTTGTTTTTGTCTTTTATTTTAATATTATTTTCCACTACAAAAACTTTAATTTTAAATTTCTTTCTCACAACAAAATCTTTCTTTTTTAAATTTCCAATTTAATTTTTTTTCACAACTAAAACCTTCCTTTTTAATTTTATTATGATTATTCTTTTTACACAAGAACCGAAACCGCCGCGATCAAGTTAAAAAAAAACAACCCCGCTCTGCGTGAAAAAATCAACAACTCCTTATAAAAGTCGACTGACTTTTCGCGCAACCGCCGTGTTAACATTTGGGCATTCTTTAATGATCCAGATATTTCACAAGCAAAATAAATATTCTAAACAATTTCACTTTCTCACGATGTTCACTTTTTCGTAATTCTTTTATTGCAAACAAGCAGCATAAATGCAACACAAACACTTCTGACCAGTTGCTATGCTTGAGCAGCTCACATTACGTCTGGCCATTCAACACTCTCAAGGTAAAATTTCTTGACTTATCATTTGGTAAATTCGTGAAAAATTTATTTCCCAGGGATGAAAATATTGCATGCTAAGCTTTTTCAATGGATTTAGCTAATCAGAATAAGATCGCAGGTAAGGGTTTTTTTGTTATATAAATAATATATAATATAAAATAAAGTTAGTTGCGTTGAGTAATTTTGAAAACAAACAAGCAAAGTTTTCTTTTCTCTTGGTGAGGCTGCCAAGAGCATAACCATCCAAAACAACTGGAGTATCAGTACAAGCACCGTTGATTTGATTCATACCGAAATAAGCATTTTGGTAATCGTCGTTATCTCAACACAGCGAGTATTAGTACAAGCACTAATTACTCTACCAAGAAGACCACGGTTCAAGCACCCTTGGTCCTCTCTGAAGATCGACGCACACAAGTCAAGGCAAAAGAGTCTTGGTTCATCATTTGGTGACCCCGACGTGATCTATTCACGCCAAGTATCAGCATTCAGCAACATAGACAAGAAGATTCATTCAGCTTTCCCTTAATCAACATGGACCTGGAAGAACTAGCGTTACGTCAAACAAAGACAGGTGGCGAAATTGAACGATTAATAGAGAACTTCCGCAAGGAATCAATCACCCGCAAGACAGCGGAGTACTTGCAGAAAAGGCTTCTTATGCTAGATGAATTATGGAAGGACTTCGCAGAGACGGACAACATTATCCGTATAAGCCACGAGAACAGGCTTGATCACCCCTACTTCAAGCAGAATTATTACGACACCATTTGCCAGGGTTACGAAAAATTAAGACAAAGGATAGTGAGCATGCAAGAGGCAGGCGAGACAGCAATTTTTGAAAATGCAGCGAATGATCCACAGCAAAACCAAGACACTGCCCAAGGTGGAATCAACACAGCGAAAGAGAAGTCCACGGACAAGGCGTGTGAAGGAGACAATTTTCCAGTTACAGCACCACCTGAGAAGATTACCGGATTTGGGGCCTATCCTAAGACAAAGGGCACCATACCGTCAAGCATGTCACCCGCGAGCCTAGCACAAGATGCAACTAAAGCAAATTCACTTATTCGAAGACAACATTCCATTATGAATGATTTGCGAAGGGTTCTCTCGAGTCTCCAAATACGATGTCAAACTCAATCAATACATTTTTATCAAGTGAAGATACATGCTATCCAAAATTATTGAAGTGAGATCCAGAGCATTCACTACCAAATATAGGAGCAAATAAACGATCCCAGCAACATGGGATACCATATTGAGACATACTTCAAGTTAGAAGAAGAGGTTCCACAGGAACTCATTCGATTGCATGAATTGATGGGTCAATCGACGCCAATTCTCTCCAGAAGGCCAAGCATGCCTGCACCTATCAATGCTCACAACAACTTAGTCAGACTACCAAAGATAACCCTTCCTACTTTTGATGGAGGCTATCTGAGGTGGAGACAATACAGAGATCTCTTCACAGAATTGGTGCATAACCAACACATCAATAATTGTCAAAAGATGTGGTACTTGAAGACCAGTCTTTCTGGAGAAGCCGAAAAACTCATCAGGCATCTCACAACGTCCGAAGCAAGTTACACAGCGGCATGGAAAATAATCAACGATCGCATCGAAAACACAAGGTTATTAGTCAATGCTTTGCTCAGCAAACTATTATCCCAATCAGCCACCTCCACAGAGAGCGCATCAGCCAACAAATCTCTTCACGATACAACTCAAGAGTGTCTTCTTGCGTTAGAGAACTTAGGAGTACATACGGAACAATGGGATCCGCTTTTACTATACATATTAATCAAAAAATTAGACAAGACAACACATGCATTGTGGGAACAGTCGCTGGCCCAACCTAGAACACTGCAGCAACTCAAGACATTTATGCAGTTTCTGGAAATGCGATTTCAATCATTAGAAGCATAAGGAATCAAGGGAAGGCCTACAGAAGATAAGAAGTCTCACATTCAGAGGGCCCTCACATCAACATTTGACTAGGGAGCAGTCTGCCCAGCATGCAAAAATACTCATCAGCTTTTTGCCTGCCAGAAGTTTCTAGAAATGACACCACCTCAGAGGATAAGTCTAGTCAAAAGATTCAGCATTTGCTTCAATTGTTTAAGGCCTGGCCACACCTCGGAGGCCTGTCTATCAGGGTCGTGCACAAAGTGTTCTCGTCGCCACAATACGCTACTACACATTTCAGCCGTTCAAAGGCAAACACAACCAAGACTCACGACTTAAAAGGCAGGAGGCTTCGGCAGTCACCAGCCTCGATTTAGATCTCTTTCTTGACATTTTGACTTTCTAAACTCAGAACTTAAGTTTTTTCTTATCACGCTTTTTATGTTTGACTTTATGGCTTAACATTTGTTTATTTACTTCTAAATTTTCCTTTTTGATCTTTATTAGGGCAACAAGAGACCTTACCGTGGGTCCGGGGTCTCCTGGTTCGTTTTTGATTTAGTTTTAAAAACGTTAAATTGGTGATCCAGCAAGATTTAGTAAAGGGGCGAATATTTATAAAATAACGTAAGAGTATAATTTTACGTACGTCTTCCGACTTATATATTAATTGAATATTGGAAATAGTCTATTTCGCTTTTAAAAGCGAAATAGAACATTTTCCCCCACGCATAAGAAAATTAAACACAGGCTATTGGCTAGCATGACCAATAACCAAAAAGATCATGTAGTGCAGTGGCTGTTCGTGGGATTCAGAAGAAGTGAAGCAATACATTTTATGTAAATTATAGCTCCGCCTTTCAGTCTATTTCATTGCTACTATAAGTAATTATACGTGTATCAAAGTCAATGATGTCAATAATACACAATATGAATATTCATATTTATTCTTGCTCTTGAAACTGAAGGAAGCCATTATCATCGTTAAATAAATCAGTGATGCAATCATATCTTTCATTTAATCCATTCACAGCAAATACTGCCTGCCCCATAATTAAGCAAATACAAAAATTTTACTCAATATGCCCTTTCACAACGTACGCAAAAAATCTAATCATCTAATCCATTCTTTTCAATTCAATTACCATTATTACTATACTTAGGTATACTTACTTGTTCGCCGGAATACTCAAATAAAAGCAAGAATTCTACATTCCCTCGCAATTAAACAGAAACGTACGTAATATTATAGATAGTCAATATCTTATTTTTGCACAATATGAATAAAATATGTTTAAAAAAATTTTATAATAAAAAACGCTCAAACATTTAAAGTCAAACGAGATTATATAATTTTAAAATATTGTTATTGGGTAGATTAAGTTTTTAATTAAACTTTTCTTGGGTGAAAGAAAAAATTATTTTTTACTTAGCCTATAATTTATTTATGAAAGTTATTTATTTAAAAAGTTTTTTTAATATATTTTATTTTTTAGTCATTACATTTTTGCTAAAAAGCTCAGGTAGGGCGGTTGATTGAATTAACTCCAATTACTTGAGTTGAATTTTTCTTGAATTTAATTTTCCAACTACTTAAGTTGAAATTTACGGATTGAATGAGCGTTTTTATAATATTTTGATTACTTCAAGCATACTTCAAGTATGCTTCAAGTATTCATGTAAACGTACTGATAATCTATCTAATATATGCATATTAACTCGCATCTACGTTCTTTTGCGAATGTTGTGAATTTTTTTTTACCTCTTCGGTAAGTATAGTTTTGAAGATTATCGCACTTTAATGTAAGTACTTCTATGTAAAAACGTTTTACACGAAAAAACTGGAAAATTTATTTCACATCAAAGCCCATCGGTTAAACATATAAAATTTAAATGTTCACATGAGATATGTAAAACATTATGCGGAAGCGTTTAAAAGAAAAATCAGCCCCGCAAGAACGTAAACCCTCCTTTGTACACAAATTCGAAAATCACGCATTTTAAAGATATTCGGGTGAAAAAAGTCGGTTATAAAGTTTCTTACAGAGCAAAAGAAAATATGCCATTTAATAAATCTCATCAAAAGCTTCAATTTGGTATTACACACGGCCAAAATTGGACAACGCCATGAGTGTAGCTACCACCCTCCCCGCAAAACCCCCAAAAACGTAAACAATTAAGCCCACTGACTAATTCTAAAACAAAAAATCCCGTGTAAATCCATCCACGTTTACTATTCTAAAACTATTCCTTAAATTTCACAATATTCGTCACGAAGGTCGGATAAAAGTTATTTAAAAAAAGCTACGAATTTGATAACATCTGGCAGCATTTAAATAAATCGTGAGCAAGACCGACACCCACCCGCACCGGCATATACTTCTGAATTTATCAATGAAAGTTACTATCACGGGGTGTAAATCAATTGCCAAACGCTACGCTGCGGCCAGCGTACCATGGCAATGTACGCATGCAAACTCTTGAGTTCAGATGAGTCTAAAAAGTTAAATGTATTTAACTTTTTACATTGGCTTTGTTGTTGTAAATACGCTGTAGGGATTGCAGCGTCACTGCGATGCCAGTGGCAACGGTGTTTGATTCTAATGCCGTTCCATCCATACCACGCGAATATTATGTAGCTTGCTTGACAAGACAAATCGGGGTAGAGCTGGTGCTGGGTGGAATGATGGTGGGTGGGTCATACGCTACATTTTGGACAGCGTACCATACAGAATGTTAGTAGCGATATAATGACATTGGGCTGGGTGGTATGTTCTTAGTTTGTAGGAGAAAATTGGGCGTTACTTATAAAATAGTTCAGGTTGTATCTAGTGGTGCCAGAGGAGTAAATTTCTTTGAATTCTATACTTTTTTTTAAATATTCTAAGAATATTTTAAAGCAAAATGTTATGTTTGGATTTTTTTATTTTGTCAAGGGAAGCAGTGCTTCCTTTGCTTCCAGTGAGGAGCCGCCCCTGATGTAGTGCCAGTATGTGGGTCAAGCGTAATACATATTGCGCATAGTATTTTCTATATATCAACAAAGCGAGCGAAAATAAAAAAGAACGAAGAGCTAAATATGTGGGCAGATACTGGCACATTGGAAATATTTCTTCACATATTGTTAAAACAAGAATACACATGCCCAGAATCGGTGTGTTGAGGGGTTTATTTCTACGTAAACAGTGTAGTGCGTTGTCGCATTATGATAAAGCCTTAATTTTCAAGAGAATGTTGCGCAATTGCAATTACGCCGCCGCATTCTTTTGGAAACCAAGACTTTAGAATGGAAAAATGTTGAGTTGACAATAATTCTAATGGATTTATTATCAGTCGGTCGAAATGGAGAAATTTAAATCATTGTTGAGGTGAGTTTGCACTTAGATACAAGTATCTGGATTTGTATCGGCACTTGTATAGCCACGTTTTCGACTTGTATATACAATTAGTTACAAAAGTATGCGCCCATCTGATCTTCCCGACAAGCTGCATGTAATTTATAAGATTATCCATTTGCTAATAATTTAAAAAAATTTACATATATAAATTCCAACATGTGTACTATGTCTTCTCATATTCAAAAACAATATATAATAAATAAATTCCAGAGAAAAACTAAAAATGATGAATCAACTCACAAAACAAAGACACAAAAGTATCCGCCCATGAAGTAATCATGTACGAAATAGGGTAAATTTACAAGAAATTTAACTAAATATGTGTATGCAGAGTATCGTCACAGCATAATGATTAGTTTATCGTATTTTTCGTTTAAGTAAGCTTTCTTTTAAACATTTAAATTTCCAAAATAACAAAAAATGCCTGAAACGAGTTTACCAGAGAGACAATTGGTTATTTCTTTTTCTGAAAAAGATAATCGCAACGAAAAATTTAAAAGGAGATTGAAATACCGCGAAGTACAGGAAAAGACATTATTAATAAGTATAAAAGTGACGGGGGATATTAATAAATAAACGGCGTACGGGGCGACCAACGATACTAAATGACAGAGAAGAAAGACAAATTTTGAAGCGAGCGAAAGTGAATCCTCATACTAGTGCTAAAGAGATATGCGCAGAAGTTCGCGAAAGTACTGGGAAAAATATAAGTGTTGAAACAGTGCGCAGAATGATAAGGAAAAGCGGATATCGTAGACGAATTGCAAGAAAAAAACCATGGATATAAAATAAATAGGAAAAAGAAAATCGAGTTCGCTAAAAAATTTGTTCATGAGGCTCAAAGCTGTTGGGATACTGTAATTTTTAGCGATGAGTGTAAATTTGAAATATTTAACTTATCTCGGAAACAATTTGTCTGGAGAAAGCCAGGAACTGAGTTCAACAAAGAAAACCTGCAACCAACCGTTAAACATGGTGGTGGTGCTATTATGGTATGTGGTTGGTACTCTTCATTTTATTGATGGAATGATGGATCAATATGCTTCTATCAATATTTTAAAGCATAATTTAAAATTTACTGCAGAAAAGCTAGGATTAGGAAATAATTTTGTTTTCCAACAAGACAACGATCCTAAACATTGTGCCAGAAAAACGAAAACAGCTGGGAGCACCTCCTCAGTCACAGGGTATGAATACCATAGAACATTTATGAGCAGAATTAAAATGGCACTTAACTCAACATAACACTTCCAGCAAAAGTATGTTAAAACAACATTTTCAAGAAGAGTGGAACAAAATAAGTCCTGACTTAACAAAAAAACTTTTCCAATCAATGCCTAACAGACTGAAAAGTGTATTAAAATCTAACAGTTATCCACCCAAATATTAAAATTTTATTTATAGTGTTGTACAACTTTGGATAGTTTTGTGTGCTATATTTATTAATGTAATTGGAAATGCTTATTTTTTTTTTAATTTTTGAATTGTCTTGTTTTTTTATATCATATTAAATTGTACTGTTTAAATAATAAATCTAATAAATATGATTTCTTAAAATCTTTTCTAAGCTGTACATTTTTTATTCTGCCTAAAGTTTCTCGGGGGGGGGGGGGGGCACCGGTGCCGTTTCGGGTTCACTGGGGTGGTGGGGTAGGCCGTGCCCAACCCTGCCCCTACCTGGCTACGCGCATGGCCAGGTACACTAAATCATCCAGCTGATGTAACTAACACTAATCAAATTTCCTTTCATTCGGAGAAAAATTTCACTTAATAATGCGCCAGGCATACTAAATCATCCGGCTAATGTCAATGTTTCGAACCAAATTACTTTTTCTTTGCAGATAAACACCAATTAATCGCCAGGTATGACAACGAAACTAAGGAAACACTCTCCACGCATGTAAAATTTGGGACATAACTAATTATATCGATGAAACTTTTCGGCTTTTGTTAATATTTACACAGAGTCTACTACATGACGCGAAATTCAAGATATACTCTGCCACGCAGGTAAAATTCGGTAATGAGCTAATTAACTGATTGAACTTTTCTATTTTTATTAATATTGCAGATAATATACTCTATGACGCGAAATTAAGGAAATACTCTGCCACGTAGGTAAAATTTGTCACAAAACTAATTATATCGAAGAACCTTTTATAATTTTATCAATATTTCAGATCATCCGCTGTATGACGCGAAATTAATGAAATACTCTGCCACGCAGGTAAGATTTGTCGCTAAATTAATTATATCGTTGAAACTTTTAATAACTTCAGGCACAAAATATATGAAATGAATAAAAAGATTGGTTTAACGACCTTGTGAACGTTTCTTTATTTTAGAGTTTTGCCTATATTCCGGTCCTTTGTTTGGGCCAACCTCAGGGCTCCTCAGCTGATAGCGGATACTGAAGAAGTTCTTTATCATTGTGATAACGACTATGCGAAAACACAAGCACGAAATTCAATTGTTCACTCTCTGACAAACAAAATTAAGTATAAAGTTAGGCTTACCAGAGAACAAAAGCAAATTTTGCAAGCGCATGAAATAACGAAAAACTTTCTGAAAGAAAATTAAGACATTCTGACAAAGGCAATAATACGGTTATATTAGATAGGGAAACGTATCACAATAAAATGTTACAGCATTTACCTGTCAATAGTACGTATCAGATCATAACAGAGAACCCACGACGGTTAACTCAGGATCTTATCAAAAGCAACAACGAATTGATCATTGCAATGCACAACAAGAAATACATTAACAAGTCAGACAAGAAAGTCCTAATGATCAAAAGTGCTCAGCCGCCACGCATTTATGGCAACGTCAAGGTACATAAGAGCTCTCAAGGTTATCCCATAAGACCAGTTGTATCTACGATCAACACACCCACATATAAATTGAATAAATTCCTTAGCCAAATAATGTCTAAAGCCAAAACGGATAATGGATAGAACATCAACAATGCGTACGAATTTAAGAAACATATCATAATTCGTAATAGATGACCACATAGATGTTGCAATGGAAAAACTCACTGAAAGACCCAAATTAATTAAGAAATATATAGATGATCTAATTATTCTTCTGCAACGGGAGCTAATAGATGCAACGTTACAAACTTTCAATGACACACATGAAAATATGCAATTTACATTTGAACGTGAAGTAGATGGCAAGATAAACTTTTTAGACTTGACACTTAAAAGAAACACAAGTAATATATAAGTAGATTGGTACATGAAACCATTGGCATCTGGAAGAATCATAAACTATTTCTCTGCGCATCCCAATAAAATGAAACAGAACATAGGATATGCTTTAACCAACAGAATCATTAGATTAAGTGATAGTCACATACACCACTAAAAATTACGAGATTATCCGTAAAATACTTCACGAAAATAATTATCCCTCGCATATAATCACACGTATCATAAATAAAGTTAAATACAAAAAATACTAGCAAATTGAGTAATATTCACAGTAACATTAGAGTTGGTCTAAAACCAACATGGAAATAATGTAACCCCTTTAGTAGCACAAAAACAAAAATAGATACACCTTGCTGCGGTGTAGTGTATAAGGTGGTTGTGAATTCGGACGCATATACATATGTGAGACAGGTAGGGATATTAAAACCAGGATAAGGGAGCAACAAAACGACTTCAAGCCAACTACGCGATGCTACGATAATCAAGCACCTAGATACTACAAGGCAACTTGCCCTCAACATGCGATGGAAGCGCAACATTAATTTAATTTTGATAATGTGATAATTCTAAACAAAACAAAATACTAAAAAAGGAGGGAAAATATAGAGTCCTTATATATACAATACAAGAAACCGGAGGCAGTTAATTTTAAAGCTAAGACATTATATATAAACCACCAGTATAAACACCTCATTAACCCTTGTGTGCACACGAGAAAAATCATCGCAATGGGCACATCCATGGTACCTGGGTACCTGATACATTTTGGAAAATTTATTATTATTACGTTCACATAATTTTTTTTTTTATATATATAGATTTTAAACTTGTTTCTTACTAATAATAACCAGGTATATGTGTTTATAATACAAAAAACGCAAATGCATTTTTAATTCTTCCTGTTTTTTTATGGAGGGCAGGTAAAGGATGAGTAAGATTCTATAACCTACAAGAAAGGATACGCTCAGCGTGGTCGATAATATTCTCTGATTTACTGTATTTCGTGTCTTTTCCATTTTAAGGAATGGATTATGAAAACCCGCAGAACCGAATAAAATGCCATGATTGTGTTGTTGTTGTGTTAGTGCGGCATAATACGTGAGAGAGTTTGAATTATACCAGGAAATTTCCTTCTAAAGTGCATCGTATTTGTGAAAATTCCTTTTATTTCCTTTACCTCTTCCATATAAAATTGATTTTCATACCTGCAGCATGAAGAACACTCATCATATCTACTGTGCCTCCCACCTCCAGCAGGGAATATACTATATATAGTATAATACTGGATTGCGAACAACATAATACTATCAGAGTTCGATGTATAAAAATTTAAGAAATTTAATTGTGAAAGAATCTTTGAATTTTTGTTTTAATTTTCGGTAAGTATTTCTGTTGTTAATTTATTGAGTTGCTTTAGCGCACAAAATAAAAGTCTAATTATTTTTAACAGTGCAGAATGGATATTTCAAAGGCTACATTCAATGCAATGTCGTACGAACAGCAGCAAGAGTACATCAGATATTCAAATGATTTACGAATTGAATGCAGTGAGGAAACCGATGAAGATAATGAAATATATGCTGAATCCGGAAAGGAAGCTGAAGATGACGTTGCCCATGTTTTGTATGGTAAATATAAAACTAGATGGAAGTGCGGTCCTCCCTAAAATGTCAGCCCGATCAAATCAAACTTTATCAATACGTGATACTTTCAAGTGTTTTCTTGACAGTAACTTGTGTGATATAATTATTCGGGAAACAAATCGCAAAGCAAGATCTGTCCATGCTGCTCAAAATGTTGAAAATGCCAAAAATAAAAAAAACTGGGCAAGAATTGACGGTAGAAGAATTTGACGCGTACTTGGGAATATTAATTACGGCTGGAGTTCATCATTCGTACAGTGAACGCAGAAGGTAGCTATGGAAGTCAGATGCGTATCCGATCTACAGAGCAGCCATAGGTATCAATCGGTTCAAAGCTATTACCAGAGAAAACGAATAAAGGACGATAAAACAGCCGCAATTTCGGATTTATTTATAATGTTGAACGCTATTTTGGCTTCTCAATACGTACCCACGGACTACATAACAATTGATGAACAGCTGTTTCCATTCCGGGGTCGCACTAGTTCACCTATATGCCGTCCAAACCTTCCAAATATGGCATAAAGGTTTGGTGGGCTTGTGATTCATTTCCATTGCAAGGCCAAATCTATACAGGAAAGACGGGAACGACCCGTGAAATCAATCAAATAGAACGTGTGGTGAGAGATTTTGTTTGCGGTATAAAAGTACTGGTCAAAAAATTGTTACTGACAATTTATTCACATCTCTCCCATTCGCACGCATTCTAATGCGTTTTCTTTAGTGGGGACACTGAAGAAAATCAGAGGTTCATTCCGCCGCAGATGCTGCCATCTAAAACACGTGAAGTACATTCCACCATCTTTGGAATTAACCACAACATAACTATATGTTCCTATGTTCCAGGAAAACACAAAGCGGTCGTTATGTTGTCTACGCTGCACCGCACTGATGAAGTATCAGGTGCACTCAAAAAATCTGAGATAATTGAATACTATAATAGGACAAACAGTGGAGTAAATACAATGGATAAGATGCTGGCCACCTTTTCTACTAAACGAAGAACCCTGCGGTGGCCATTGGCTTACTTCTACAATATCTTAGATGTAGCAGCGCTGGCTGTCTACATTTTGTATATGGAAAATATCCCAGGGTGCAACAAATCAACTGATTCCCGGCGATGTTTTTTGAGAGAATTGGAGAACCAACTGGCATTGGCGGCTATCAATATGCGTTCAGAAACACCAAATGTGTATCGAAATTTCAGGACGAGAAATGGGATAGAGAGCGTTTTGGGTTCTCCTATAAACATTCAAATTTCGACAACAACAGAAGCGGCAGTTCCTGCACGGGATACTTCAGGACGTCTGGCAGTAGTTGGAAACTGCCATATATGCATGTCGTCACTAAAAAAGAATTATCACAAATCGCGAAAGTCGTGCATAATATGCACCCGTCCAATTTGCAACGTCCATGAAGTAACACTGAGCAATCAATATACTAATTGACATTTTATAATTACAGATCTATCAACACCAACACCTGCCAAACGAGTTCCAAATTAAATTTACATTCAAACGTATATGCAAAATATCAATACATATATTATTTATAAAATAATTTATTTTGGTTTTAGTAAATTTTTCCCTAGTTATGTACAATTTTCACTCAACACGTGCTATTTGATACCAAATACTTATAAAGGTACCCGGGCACCATGGGTGCGCCTTTGAGGAGAAAATTTATAACTGGCGTTTTTCGTCCATCTGACTTTACATTTTTAGTAGGAAAATGCGTTAATTGTTTTAAAATTACATGATTTATGATTAACTAGAAGATCAACTTCGTGAGATTATTTTTTCATAATAAATTCGCAGAAGAAAGTTTAAATAGGCCGTTACCCGGGTACCAGGGTGTGCCCACAAGCGTTAATACATATAAAGAAAAGGCACGAAATTTACTGACAACACATTTTACACAATAGCATAGGCATTTAGTATACTGACGACCTTCATACCGATCTTATCTTGTCTCTTAATTTATTTATATAATTTATTTTCATATATGTACCTATTATTTTTATTTTTATTGACTGTGTTAGTTTTTTAGCTTATTATTTAGTTTCTGTGTGCAATATTGACGTCAACATTAATTTTCATATGTAAGGAAAAATTAATTGTATGTAAGTACACAGTATCATATAATAATAGCCATAAGCGCCCATAATTATGAAATACTTTATTGCAGGATTGTATTCCCTGAGGATGGCCCAAACAAAGCACCGAAATATAGGCATAAAACTAAAATAAATAAACGTTCACCTTTTATTCACTAAATAATATCTACACCACCAGCATTCAGTTTTTATACAAAATATATAAAAATGCTCACACAATTGAAGGTGCACTGCTATCCAGTTAGTGCGGCTAGTCTACTATTTTTTTTCTGTAAAATGCGCTAATTAATATCCAGCTAGTGCGGCGACGCAACAGGTAACGAATAATTTGCTTCTTTTTTAAAATGTGATAATTAACATCTGTCAAACACATGTCAACATCTTTTCTAATTGCAGGCAAACCAGACTGAAGCATATACACCGAAGGGGATTTCCTCTAATCAAGCGCGCCACAGATCCATCCGTCAAGATTTCATATCACGTACTCCTCACCACTCTCGAATTGCCGCTGTCAGGCAAAATTATCTCGGAATCGCTTTCGGGCAGGCTTACTATAATGCATTGCATGATGGTATCGCGTGTTGTTTTACAGCTAGGCATATTACCGTTTCAGAATGTGTGATTTAAACGAAGAATTGTAATTTATGCGAGTTCTGCTCAAATTAAAATTTGTCGTTCGAAAAAAAGTTTTATTTTTCTTTCTTTTTATCTTTTCAGGGTTTCATTTTTTTTACATCTTTTTAGGATTTATAGGAAAGAGTGTAATTTGTGTGCGTTCTGCACAAATTAGAATCTCTTCTTTCTGAGAATATTTCTGTTGTCTTTCTTTTGAGGGTTTATATGAAAGATTGTATTTCGCACTCGTTTTGCACAAATTCTAATTTTTCTCTTCTGGAGATATATATATATATATTTTTTCTGCTTTTCAGTATTTATATGAAAGATTGTTATTTGTGCGCGTTCTGCACAAATTATAATCTTTCTTTGTGGAAGTAAATTATTTTTCTTTTCTTTCAGGGTAGATGCTTTTTGGGAAAGTAGCCAAAGGCTACTCAACTCATTCGAGTATGAAGAAGTGAGGCAGCGAGTTAAATCGGCATCAAACCAGCTACAAGGTCTATGTGTCAGAGGTGGCTTCGTTTGCGTCCAAATAGTTCCAAAGATGGGGGATTCAGTCCAAGATGAAGAAGCTTGGAAGCTTTGGATTCTGCGAAAGCTTGTCATAGTCGCAATTTCAAGGGCGCATGATCCGTCACTGTCCTCTCCTGGAGGCATAGGGAAGACGTCGGAACGCTTACGCCGACACCTGTATCGACCAAAAATGACAGTCGACGTTCGGAATTATATCGGCGCATGTGACGTGTGTAAAGAAACCAATGCTCCGAACACAGGCTGGGAACACAGTTTCAGAAAGAACGACCTTGGCAGCGTATATACATAGATCTGTTAGGCACATACCCTAGACCTATAACCGGAAACCTCTGCATAATTATCGCTCTTGACCACTTCTCAAAATACCCCTTCCTGAAACCTATTAAGAAGACTTCGACTCAACAAATCTGTCAGTTCGTGGAAACTGATCTTTTTCACATCTTCGGAGTTCCGGAAACGATTGTCACAGGCAACAGATCGCAATTTCACTCCGCTCATTTCGCTAAATTATTGGAGAGAGACGGCGTGCAACACCTATGACTCGCAGTATACTCCCCGCAAGCAAGCCCGTCTGAGCGAGTAAATAGATCTATACTCTCGGTAACCTGAGCATTGTTATAGGTCAAAAATTGTATCTGAAAAAGCTCAAATAAATCATAAAAGACCAATAAACTGATTAGTTTATCTTCCAAAAGGGGTGATGGAAATTGCAGCAGCAATTTTCTTCACATTCCACACAACTCATAAAATATTTGCAGGAAGAAATGCTCAGCCTGTCAAAACAAATAGAGAACGGAGTCTTCCTAGCAAACTGCTTACTCTCATATTATTTTTGAAAGGTGACAGGCTTACACCTACCAATGCCATCACCCACGACATCCCCTGGTGCAAAACCAAGCACCGATTAACCAAAAGATGTACCGGTTAATAGAGACACAGCGAAATGTCATAAATGAGCAACTCCAAGAAATGCTGGAAAACGATACCGTCAAGCCCAGCAAAAGCCCACGGAACTCGCCACTGCTAGTCGTCCCCAAAAAAACGGGACCAGATTGTGAGAAAAGGTGGCGCGTCGTCGTTGATTTTTGTAAATTGAACAAAAATGATGGCCAATACCGATACGATATTCGATATATCGATATTTATCCCCTTACGATACAGGTAATTCGTATCGATATTTTGATACTTTAAATATCAGTGTATTGATATTTCACTATCTGTATTGCGTAGAAAAAACAAAAATTTCTCATCCAGCGATTGGTTTCCAGGTTTAGAATAGTAGTTAGCACCACTAAGGTTCTTTTCATCTGTTCTGACTTGAGCCAGTTTATACAGGTCAGTATAAGGACTCTGCCGCACGAAATCTGTACGTAGGGTGATACTTCATTCCTTCCCCAACCATCATCTAACCAACAAGTTTTCGTGAGGCAGAGGCAGCATACTGACCCGTATAAACAGAGTCTAACCAACTAGCTCAGACCAGACAGGCTGAGGCAGGACACACAATTTGCAGTGGCATGACATGAGGTGAAGATGGGTAGGGAAAAAGCTAGCAATAACATGCTTTGCATAGCACTATGAGAGTATTATGAGGTGTATGATGAAAATATTGGTTAAATAGTGTGAATATGAATTGTAATCTGCTGTGATGGCTTATTGCTTGATGGCTGAGTTACATTGTGACGCTATCGCAAATTATATGTTGCTGACGGGGACGCAGTGACTTACTTTTGCACTTTCAATGATGACACTCTAGCAGGTGTTAAATTTTCTATCCATCATTAAATAAAATCGTTAAATTGCGAATAATTAAATTAACTAGTAAATAAATACTAACGAGTATTATTTAAAACTATTTTCACTCAAAATTTCAATTTCCCGCATAACTAAATTGCTCAAATTCAAGCTGTTAAGTATTGAGCGTGTAACAAGCGTCTCAAGTTGAAATATTTTCAACTTCAATATCCTTAGCAGCACATTGTCCCTGTGCTTTGTGATTCTTTATACATATTAACTTTAGACAGGTTTTGCAACTCAGCCTGTAAGCGAAACAAACGGTCGGTAATTTTACCAATAACAGTAACAGAGAATCATGTGTATAAGAGATAGACAGATGTATAGATATTTTCTTTGCCATAAAATCAATCAATTATTGCTACAATACCAATTATAGGTCAACTGCACGGGCACTGCAATACATTAAAAGGCGAAAGGCGAGGTAATAGTATTTATAATTAAATACCAAATATTGACAATACTAAGGATATCGATATGTTAAGAGTGATATAGTGGTGTACTGATATTTCTAAAAACGATATGAATATATCGGCGTATCGATATTCTTCCAAGTATTGGCCATCCCTACCTCGATCAACTGGCCACTCTCGATATTATAACACCCTAGACCTAGCCAATGGCTATCATCAGGTACACGTCGTCGAAAGATCGAGCAAAAACGGTACCAGTACCAACTAGGGACATTACGAGTTCAAACGCATGACGTTCGGGTTCAAATGAGCCCGGCCACATTTCAGCGTTTAATGAATTTCATGCTAACTGGCCTACAAGGCCTGGAATCTTTCGTCTACTTAGATGAGATTGTCATCTATGGAAAAATTCTAGATTTTTCAAAAAACAAATAAACTTACTCCGAAAGTATGTCAAGTTTGGAGTGGACTGAAAAATGCCAAAAGGCATTTCAGAATATTAAGAACGCCTTAAATTGCCCTCCACTCCTAATATATCCCGATTTTTCAAAACCCTTTAACCTTACCACAGACGCCAGCAGTGGGGCTACCAAGGAAAGGTAGGAAGCGGCAAGCACATTGCTTACACTAGCCTGAACAAAGCCGAACGTAACTATTCCACGATTGAGAAATAGTTACTGGCTATAGTTTGGGAGACTAAAAATTACAGGTGTTATCTGCAAGGCCGTGAGTTCACAGTCTATACAGATCACAAACCACTCAAGCGGGTCATCAATGTTAAGGGCCCCACTCCCCGTCTTTTGAGATTTCACCATACACTTTCCGAGTTCAATTATAAAATTGAACATAAGCCCGGAAAGTACAACACGAATGCTGACTCTTTAAGCCGCATTCCACGGGATATTGTCAAAGACAAGGAACTACAACTTTCATGGAAGAAGCTATAGTCCACCACCAAATGTACTCGGAGGAGGAAAAACACTCATCGGACCTTAAGGAGTGTCTGCAATGCAATGCAGTAACCAGAGCCCAGACACGAAACATTCAGGAAAGTGAAACAAACCCAGACAACCAGGGCAAACCAATAGGGCAAAAAGAACAAACTCATCATCCAGAAGAGGCCGGAGATCTCGAAGTCCCTCCCAGGGCTAATCCACAAATTATAGACGAAACTCGTCCCCTTGAAGTAATCACAAGCCCAGAGGAGATTCAGTTAATCTTAAAATATTATCATGATTCTCAGGGAGTGATAAAAAGCTATAAATGGATTCGAAGAAAGTACTGGTGGAGAGGGACATGATTAGTGACATCAAAAAGCACATTAAGCGGTGTGCCAAATGTCAAACAATGAAGGCCTCACCACAGCATAAAATGCCAATGGTGATTACGGACGTAGCGGAACAACCACTCGATAAAATATATCTAGATATAGTCGGCCCACTAGGGGAGACTAAATCCGGAAACAAATATATATTAACGTTTCAGGATAAGCTGACGAAGTCCGTAGATTGGTATTCCATACCGAATGGGGAAGCTATAACGGTAGTGCAAATTTTCTTCGAAATTGTCGCGCGCTACCGCATCCCCGAAAGAATGGTCACCGATCAGGGAAGTAATTTCCTGAGTGACCTATTCAAAAAGGTAGGCAAACTCCTTAGGATAAATAAGCTGCAAACCTCTGCTTATCATCCTCAATCAAATGGAGCACTCGAACGTTACTCATCAATTTTACCAACTGGACAGTAGCAAGTCATGCTGCCATTCATTGATGGAGATGCTCCAGTTTTGGGAGACTCTAGACACCTTGCTCTTAAACATCTTGAATATCTACAAAAATGGCTAGACAACAATCAACAATTGAAAAAGGATTATGAAACTTGCTTTGATGAATATTTGACGCTAGGACGCATGGAAGCATGCAATATGCCTACAGCAATTGAAGGCCACTATTACATACCACACCATCCGTGCACTGCAACAATTAGCCTTGGATGAAGGGAAACATTGGCTATTAGCATCAAAGCCTAAAATTACTGAATTTTATGTGGATGATTTACTAACCGGTGCAGAAACAGTTCAAGAAGGCCAAGAGCTTGAAAGGCAATTTATCGAAATACTTCGTAAGGATGGATTCAAATTGCGAAAATGGGCCAGTAACGCAACCGAACTACTCCAAAATGTTCCACTAAAGGATCGAGAGCTAAAGGGATCATTGGAATTTTAAGACAATGAAGCAATTACTACCATAGGAATTAGATGGTATCCTGGGAGAGGTTATTTTACATATAAAATCAATTAAGAATCGAGGCACGAAATCAGTACCAAACGTACCATTCTGTCTGAAATAGTTTCATTATATGATCCTTTAGGGTGGATATCACCTGTCATAATTGTGGCAAAAATCCTAATTTAGACATTATCGATAACAGGGTGCGCATGGGATAGTAAGGTTTCGGACATCATCACTCAGAAATGGCAAACATTCAAGAAAGTATTACTTGACATAGAAAAGTTAAGGATTCCACGATGGACTGGCTTCTCAATCCACAACCGGAGCTATCAGATTCATGACGCATCAAGTAAGGCATATGCGGCTGCTTTGTATTTGCGGTACGAGGACAAAATGGTACTATAGGATCAACACTGTTAACATCTAACTATGGTAGCTCCAGTTAAGCCAGTCACGCTACCACGCTTAGAGTTAAATGGAGTACTACTCTTAGCAAGGTTGCTGAAAAGTACAGTTAGCGATATGCAATTGCAGAGTGTACCAATCTTTGCTTGGACGGATTCAACAATTACATTGCAATGGATACGCGAACACCCTGGGCGATGAAAAATGTACGTCGCGAATAGGGTGGTTGAGATTCAAAAGATTATACCGGCAGATAATTCGAATCACGTCCCAACCAATAAAAACCCTGCTGATTTTGCATCTCTGGAATCTCCACTCATCAATTATTAGATTGCGAGTTATGGTGGCACGGCCCCGAATGGCTCACAAAAGACCAGAAATCATGGCCTCAGGCTGCAATCCCTGTAGAACCTCCTAACTAGGAGGCGAAACGGCCAACAATATCGAATTTCTTAACACAAACCACGAACGAATTACTAACGCGACACTCGTCTTATACGAAGCTAGTTAGAATCATTGCAACCATTCAACGTTTCATTTAAAATTTTCGAACTCCAACAATAAAACAAATGTATTTGCTATCTTCCACGGAAATTCAGAGGCTCAGCATTACTGTGTTAAAACTGGTACAAGAACTAACGTTTCCAGAAAAGTATGCATCATTAAGAACAAGGAAACCTCTTACAACATGCCAGCATTCCTTATGGAAGAAAACATCCAATTATACTCCCACGCAACCATCAAATTAGCAACTTACTGATAGACAAGGCACATAGAGAAACCACTCACGGTGGAGTGACTCTTGTTTTAAACACCACCACTCGACATCAATTTTGGATTTTAGATGCTAAGCGGACAAGTTCACAACAAATACACAAATGCATAGTTTGCGCAAGATATCGCCAAACAACTTCTATCCAATTAATGGGGAACTACCAGCACCTCGAGTTAATATTACTAAAGCATTTACTCACGCGGGCGCAGGTCCCATTAGTCTGAAAACTTCAACCCACCGAAACGCTAAAATCTACACAGGATACTTTTGTGTATTTATTTGCATGGCAACGAAAGCAATACACATTGAAGCAGTGTCTGATCTGACTTCAACAGCTTTTTTGGCCACCCTCAGGAGATTCGTAGCCAGACGAGGATTGTGCTTCGACGTATATTCAGAGTGCGGAACAAATTTTGTAGGAGGAAAATCCATTTTAGATAAAGATTTAAAAAGGGCCATTAACGAAGCTACTTCAGAAGCCGTACAATTTCTAAGCAATTTACAAATAAATTGGTACTTCAATCATCATGGGGGCTTATGGGAAGCAGGTGTTAAATCTATTAAGTACCATCTCCGGCGGCTCATAGGCACCGCTGTTTATATATCTGAAGAAATTACAACCTTATTAATACAAATCGAAGCATGTCTAAATTCTCGACCGCTCTGCGCGATTTGTAACGATATAGATGACTTGGTAGTGCTGACTCCAGGACACTTTATGATTGGCCAATCATTAAATGCAATTCCTGAATCAAGTCTCATTTCTTCAAAAATTACCCCAACGCTACGATGGCAATATGTACCACAAATGATTCACCATTTCTGACAAGATGGTCTAAGGAATATTTAAATCGCCTCCAGCAGTCCTTCCAAAAGATGGAAATAGTCCACCAGCATTTTGCACGCAGGTCAAGACAGTATGGTCCGAGTCGTAACAGTGCGTACTAAACATAGCACGTTGCAAAGACCAATTGTTAAAATATGTCGTCTCTCAATTGAGACAACAGAAATGCAGCAACCACAATAACATGAATTCAATTCTATTGTTTACAAATAAAATTATGGCTATGTGTTTTTTTTTGTGGTCTCGTCAATATATGTCAAAATTAGAGACTAAAAACCCTAAAAATTCATTAACAAAAATGATTTATTACAGCCAAAATGCAGTCCGACTTCGAAGATTACATTACAATATTTGAGGATATTCAATTTTCACCACCAGGAGGCAGTCCAATGTTAACAAGCTATGCTCACCTAAGCAAGCTAAAATCGATAGCAATAATGCACGATCTGAAGAAGGAGCTAGCAAGCCTTCAACCAGCAAAACTCCCATGAAAGTCAGAATTAATGGAGGATTTATCGAGTCCTTACATTTATTAGAGCCTTCCACAACGGTCAAAGAAATTCAGATGCGTATTAAAAACGATCTGCAGCGGTTCGTTACACGTGAAGGAGAGGACTTGTATATTCCCAAAGAACTACTGCAGCGAATTGATTTTGAACGCATTCAGAACAGTACACGCAAACAATTTATTTTGAACGCATTCAGAACAATACACGCAAACAATTTACAGTCCATCTGCCTGACCAGTTTCACGTTAGAGTTCTCTTCCATCACCACCATTGACGTGGAATTACGAAACTAAAAGCAAGAATCGTTGACCGAAACCGTTCAATAGAGCGGAGAATGTTGAACCAGCCAGCAGAGTCTCGAAAGCTGGAAGTAAATCCTGAAATGCATGAAGAGCTAGTTTCACTTCCACGTCCCAATGGTTCCAATAAGCCCTTCACTAGACCACAAGTATCTCACGTACATACTTCCTTTCCCATTTGTCGAAGATCTTAAATCAAAGAACGGAAATTAGGTCGCATTTAGCAAATAAAACCAACAAATCGACAACATAAACAGAAATTATTTAATAACCAAGGTAATTCGCTAATATAGCCTCACAATTATACATATTCAAATGTAAAAAAAAAAATTTAAACACTTGTACAGGAATCATTATTATATACATATATTTCTAATTAACTCCTAGTCTAATTTTTTATAGTTATCAGTTGAACGTAATTGAAATTGTACATATTTTTATAGAAATCTAATTTGCCAATTCAACTTGTAACAATTTATTTTCTACGCACTAATCATGATGAAATTGACTATTCTGTATTGTTTATCAGTAAATCCATTGTTTGACGATCAGTTAGAATTAGCATACCATGTTAAATTGGCGATATATAGTTTTTGAATCTAAATCTGTGCGGACCCAACATTTATCAGTCGGTCACTTTGCAATTTTATTAAAGAAAGGTCGAGCAATCATTGTTAGTTTATAAGTCCTTAGTTAATTGCAATAAATAACATTTAAAGATAAACGACTCGAGTTGTCATTTACAAACATTTTTTGGTGCCGAAACCCGGGAATTGCAAATTAAAAACAGTTTTATATAAAGTGCACAGATATACATAGTTCAAGTGATTAGCAACAAACAGTAATGCATTGAATTAACGGTTTCACCTATTCAGAATTGGAATCGATTGGATCCTCATGGAATATTTTCACATTCATCATTCAAGATAAGTACCTCTTCATTTTTTATTGCAATTAAATCAATAAGGCACATAACTGCATTTAATATCGCCATATGGAGGAATTCTCCGGATGATTTACATTTATGTATAGACAATTATTGCACATGATCTATAATAATATTTTATCAGAGCTTGAAAATTATTCAAACCCATGGAAAACTTGTATAATTGTGATTCTCAACTATTTATTGTTGGAATAAGTGCATTTTTATGACAATTTTATCATAGCAGACTTACTTTGTGCACATGTGCTATCGATACGGATCACGGACAAATCAAGGTCATAAGTAAAACAGTGTGGGTGCAATTTATTTTACGTTTGAATTTAAGAATACGTCTAGAACAATCAATTAAGGGTGTTTTACTTTAATTTTTAAGAGCTTGGGCCGTTTTTTCAATATACATCAACTTCTTAAGAAAATTTAAATTTGTATACATAATTCGCTCACGGCTATGACTGACACAATTCAATTAAATGCACAAAGAGATCGGGTCAAAGGTTCATTAACACGTCTTAACACATTTTCTGAAAATATACGTCCAGAGAAATCAGTGGAAGAGATAGCAGCGCGCTTGAGAAATTGTCCGAATTGTGGGATGAGTTTAAAGAAATCGATTACCAATTTGTAATTAACGGCCTTGATTCTGAATTCGAAGACTTTGAAGATAGGTACTATGAAGTGAAAGTCTTATTAACTAAGGGCATGCACGAGCGGCTTCCCGGTCAGTCAAAAACTAGCAATGGTTCGCCTGCCAATGCATCGTCTGTTAATGTTTCTGCTGAACAATTCACTATTCGAACAGCAACGCTCATTTTACGATAGTTAGCTAATAACACTATCACATCACCACCTTCTGCTGATGTGAGACTCCCTAAGTGAATGTTCCACCTTTCAGTGGAGATTATAAGGATTGGTGTTCCTTCAAGGATCTTTTCACCTTGTCTATACATAATCGGGAAGGGTTATCATCATCTCAAAAGTTGCAATATCTCAAGGGTTTATTGAAGGGAGATGCTGCAAATCTAATTAAACATTAAACACTTGTCAATAACAGATTCCAATTATAACGAAGCATGGGGAAAACTCTCAAAAAGATATGATAAGAAGAAGCACATAGTTACATCATATATCAAGGCTTTCATTAATCAACCAAGCTGCTCTCAATCCTCAGCCATGGCACTGCGACGGCCAGCGGATTCTTCAGATGAGATATTTCGTGGCATTAAAGTCTTAGGACCAGACGTTGACAAGCGAGATCCTTGGTTAATTCATTTAATTCTAACTAAAACCGATACCGATACACAACGAGCATGGGCTGAAGAATCTACTACGGAAGATTTTTCCACATTTGAGAAATTCCTGGAGTTCCTAAACACACGTTGTGATGCGTTAGATACATGCGAAACAGCACTAAGAAAGACGGGCTTCCAACTGGTTCGTAATCTACATCTTGACACTTCGTTACGATGTCCCAATTGCAATAAGGATCATCAGTTGTTCAAGTGTCCTGAGTACAAATCCATGGATGTGACAGCAAGGCATCGATTTGTTGGTTCCAGTTCACTATGCTTTAACTGTCTGAACGCCGGGCATACAGCTCTAAAGTGCAAGCAGCTGCACCATTCTAGTCTACACGAAAGCGGAATAATCAAGGCAAGGGAATCTGACTCACTTCCGTCCATAATGTATGACAAATCTGCTAATGCAGCGTCTATCAGTTCTAATCTCAATTCTAAGGTACCTGCATTCAATGTCACAACACCTAAATTAACTGCTAATCTTGCACAAGTTAATTCTTACACAACATTTAATGAAAATCTAAACCAAGTTGCCGTTCTTCCAACAGCATTAGTAAACATAATGGATTCTTTTGGAACACTACAATTATGTAGAGTACTTCTGGATTCTGGCTCTCAAGCGTCGTTCATTTCAGAAGGCTGTGTTCAACGATTAGGCCTCACTCGACAAAAGGCGCGTATTACAGTTAGTGGTTTATCTTCATCAAGGACA
Source organism: Dioctria linearis (assembly GCA_963930735.1). NCBI lineage: Eukaryota > Metazoa > Arthropoda > Insecta > Diptera > Asilidae > Dioctria > Dioctria linearis. The sequence continues at coordinate 175,288,099 of OZ005740.1, forward strand.
ACAGTTAGAAGAGGAGCAATTACACTATCTATCTCCTCTAGGTATGATCACAATCAACACCTCACAGCCAGCTACATCCTTCAGTATTCCTGATTGGAACGTCATCAGATCTTATCAGTTAGCCGATCCACAATTTTATCTATCACGCAAGATTGATATTTTATTGGGTCCGGATTGTTTCTTATACATTCTTCAAGATGGGCGTAACACTATTGCCCCAGGTTTTCCTTTACTTCAAAACACGATATTTGGTTACATAGCCGAACATCCTATCCCTACATACAGACATCGCCGAACTTGATTGCACTCTACGTAAGTTCTGGGAAGTAGAAGAACTGCCAGAGTCAAATCAGAATCAACTCTACACGCCTGAGGAAGAATAATGTGAGCTCAGTTACGCTACAACATATTATGTGGACCCTATCAGCCACCGCTATGTTGTTAGATTACCTTTCAAGGAAAATTCTACACGGTTAGGTCAATCATTTCATTCTGCATTTAATGTAATCAAATCAGTGGAATGTAGATTTCAGCGTGACCCACATTTACAATTAGAATATTGTAAATTTATGGCCGAGTACAGAGATTTGGGACATCTAGAGTGCATCCCATCCCAGGAAATTACCATGGAAGAGGATCATGCGTACCTTCCACATCATGCTGTGATAAAACCTTCCAGCACAACCACCAAGGTGAGAGTAGTCTTCAATGGTTCCTCAACAACTACCTCTGGTGTTTCTCTTAATGACAAATTACTAGTGGGTCCAAAAGTACAACGAGATTTGCTCCAAATACTACTACCTTTCCGAACGTTCGAGGTTGCTGTTACAGCCGACATCGAAAAGATGTATCGGCAAATTGTCGTAAGCAAACTCGATAGAGATTATCAAAGGATCTTATGGAGAGATACAGCAACGGAACCAATGCAACATTTGCGTTTAAAGACGGTAACATATGGAACGGCATCAGCACCATTTCTAGCAACCAGGACACTAAAGCAACTAACCATTGACTTCAAGGATAAATTTCCATTAGCTTAATCAGCACTCCTCAATCACTTTTATGTTGAAGATCTATTAGGTGGAGCCAACAATGATGCTGAAGCACTAAGACTCCACGACGAACTAAATACACTACTTCATCAGAGAGGATTTTCATAACGAAAATGGGCTTCAAATTCACAACAGTTCCTTCAATCAATTTCTCAACACGACAGCGAACATACTTCGTTGAAAATTGATGAATATCCGAACAATTTTAAAGTTCTTGGACTCCAGTGGATTCCTCAATTTGATGCCTTCACCTTCCATGTCAATCTAGCAAGCGATCACACTGCTACTAAACGCACTATTCTCTCGGAATCTAGCAAGGTTTTTGACCCACTAGGATTAATCGCACCTGTAACTAAAAGATTCAAAATTATTCTTCAACAACTTTGGTTAACGCATCACGATTGGGATGATGTCATTGATGAAAAATTAAATTCAAAATGGCTAAAACTTCGTAATAGTTTGCACTGTTTGCAAGATCTCCGTATTTCTCTTTGGCTTCATCTTCCGAACGAATCATTGGAATTACATGGGTTTTGAGACGCCTCTGAACGAGCGTGCAGCGCTGTGGTTTACCTCCGAAGCACTGATGAGACGGGAAGTGTCGCAATTAATATCGTAGCAACAAAGACCAAGGTAGCACCCTTGAAGCAACTTTCCGTCCCACGGCTGGAACTTTGTGGAGCTCTGTTGCTATCAAAGCTCATATTATTCATAAGATCAAATATAAATCTTCCAGGTTCCATTTGTTTTGCTTGGACTGATTCACAAATCGTGCTATCCTGGCTGGCATCTCGTCCTTGGAAATGGAAGTGTTTTGTCGCTAATCGGACTACCGAGATCCTACAAATATTACCAAGAAGATCATGGCAGCACGTCAAATCAGCTGATAACTCAGCAGATCTAGCGTCTCGTGGAATTTCCCCACCTGAACTAATATCTTCGTCACTATGGTGGAATGGCCCCCCGTGGCTGAAAAATGAGTGGAAGAAAACCACTTCACATACACAATCGGCAGCCACTCGTGAAAATTCCGATAGCGAAAAACGAGAAAATTACCTAGAAGCATTCTTCACGGAGTTCACTAATGATACACTTACAACATTATTTCAACGCAATTCATCATTATCGACAATCAAGCGGATCATAGCTAGATGTTTTCAATTCGTTAGAATCCTCAAATCATCGAAAACTGAAATCATTGAAAAATTTGTATCCTGCGATGATATCATATCAGCAGATAAAAGTTGCATTCGATGGGCTCAAAATGAGGCATTTCACCAGGAGATTCGCCATCTTAAAAGGAAGCAGCCTATACCAGGCTCAAGTCGGTTGTTAACTCTCACACCATTTTTGGATTCATCAAATATCTTGCGTGTTGGTGGAAGATTAGTTAACTCAAACTGCTCATATGAAGCAAAGCATCCTCCTATTCTTCCAAAGGATCATATTTTTGTCAAGCTTCTCGTCATTGCTATGCACGAAAAGTATCTTCACGCTAGCATTTCACTTTTACTAAGCATTATCAGACAAAGATATTGGATAATCTCGTGCAGAACTGTAATTAAATCATGCATCAACAAATGTCTAACATGCGTACGTCATCGTGCTTCAACTTCACATCAACTTATGGCAAGTCTACCAAAGAATCGTGTGTCAGCCTACAGGGCCTTCGAAAATATTGGTATAGACTATGCTGAACCAATTGAACTTCTGCTACGTCGAGGTCGAGGAGCTCGTACTGTAAAAGGTTATATTGTACTTTTCGTATGCTTCAGCACTAAGGCATTACACTTGGAAGCGGCAGGAGATTTAACATCAGAAACGTTTATCGCATGTCTAAAGCGATTTATTGCTAGAAGGGGGATCCCTACAAACATTTACAGCGATAATGGGACAAATTTGGTAGGACGGTTAAATGAAACTCACAATCTATTCATGTCATTGTATCAAAATTAATTAACCAATAATTTTTTTTCTATTAATAGCGTTTCAAGGCATTTCATACCTCCAGCCGCTCCACATTTTGGCGGTATATGGGAGGCAGGCGTAAAGTCAGTGAAGAACGTCCTTCGAAGAACCATTGGCCAAACAATGCTGACGTACGAAGAGCTATCTACTCTACTCGCGCAGATAGAAGTTCTTCTCAACTCCAGACCACTTACACCGATGACAGATGACTCTTCCTCTCTAAATGCGCTAACTCCAGCACATCTTCTAATCGGTCAACCGCTGACAACTCTTCCCGAAATCCCAATCGAGCAACATTCAATTTCCATTCTGGAAAGATGGAGACTAATTCAACAAATGCATCAGCACTTTTGGCGCAGATGGCATCTTGAATACTTAACTAGTCTCCACCAACGCTCTAAGTGGAAGAAATCTCGAGATGATCTGGCCGTAGGAGATTTGGTTACTGTAAAGGAAGACCATCTTCCACCATCTACGTGGATACTTGGTCGCGTTACTAAAACTCATCCTGGTCACGATGGTTTAGTCAGGGTCGTTACTTTAAAAACAACACGAGGAGAAATTAGAAGACCAATTGTGAAATGTTGCAAACTTCCTGTAGCTGATGGTTAAGACTTCTCTTAACGGGGGAGAATGTACAGAAATCATTATTAAATATATTTCTAATTAACTCATATTCCAATTTTTTATAGTTATCAGTTGAACGTAATTGAAATTGTACATATTTTTATAGAAATCTAATTTGCCAATTCAACTTGTAACAATTTATTTTCTATGCACTAATCATGATGAAATTGACTATTCTGTATTGTTTATCAGTAAATCCATTGTTTGACGATCAGTTAGAATTAGCGTACCATGGTCCCAACAAATTTGTTAAATTGGCGATATGTAGTTTTTGAATCTGAATCTGTGCGGACCCAACATTTATCAGTCGGTCACTTTGCAATTTTATTAAAGAAAGGTCGAGCAATCATTGTTAGTTTATAAGTCCTTAGTTAATTGCAATAAATAACATTTAAAGATAAACGACTCGAGTTGTCATTTACAAACAACACTTAACATATATTAATCGTTAAACACATAAAATAAATAATTTGCTTACCATAAATCACCAAAGACACAAATATTTGCTTAAGGGCCATATTCACCAAGCAAAATTAAAAAGTCGATTTAATGACAATTTAATTTAAATTTAATTTTAAGTGAGGCCTTACCCTCTCTTAAATAAATTTAATTTCGGTATCAGCTGATTGAAGTATCATGCAGTCAAATGTCATATTTTTAATAGCGCAGATAAAAGTTTGAAAAGCAATTGCTTAATATGGGAATTTTTAATTAAAACGTTTTGTACATATATTATAAAATATTTTTAATAATACATAAAAACTTCTCTATTTAAATAATTCATAAAAACTTCTTTTAATTTTTTAAATAATATTTAAATTACATGAACTCTCACGAGAACTGCCACTTGCCAAATTCGGAAATCTTGCAGCCGATAGTCCGAAATGTCCGAAATTATTTATTTTATTAAGTTTGGTGAATAGCTACAAAAATTTAATCGCGGTCCCTCAATAAAAATTAAATTATAATTAAATTTGTATTAAATGGCTTGGTGAATACGGCCCTAAATCCGACAGCAAATAACGATTACGAACTTCAAACTTTAAATGCATTTGACAGCGCGAACTTGAATTATTTTTCGAGGGAATACATTGCCCTAAGGAATTTTTGTACGCGGAACTCAAAAATCGAAATAATTTAACGCTAAATTTAAGAAATAATGCGTAATTTAAGAAAAACTAATAATTTAATTTATACAATAGGTAAAAAAGAGACGAACAGATGACAAAAAAGATACAATTTAAGCGATTTTACCTTTTCAGATATAGTTAATATTAGTCAAATTCAAGTTTCTCTGTGATATTTTTGTTCATGCCAATAGATTCTAGACGGTGTCAGTGGGGGAGGGGTTTAAAGGGAGGACAAAATTTTCATGAGAAATCCTCTACCCAGTAGCACATAACGTTACAAAATGTTTCTGATTGGTTTCAAGCTACTTTTTAAAACGTTGAAAATGTAGCCCACAGGAATCGTTTTTTCTACTCGTCGCAAAGACGTTTTATAACTTACAATAATTTAACATTACTTTGAAAAACAGAAACAAATCATTAGAAGGAGCAAAATCATATTCTTTCTGACTAAAAAGTTCCATTGCCCATAAAATCAGCTGATCCTACCTACTTAATACAAAATAAAAGAAATATTCTTTGGAAATTAAGTGGACAATGACTACTTCTCTCTTTCCGTTTTACATTCAAATGTTATCGAAAAATGTGTTTCTCTTTCCTGAGTTATCTAGAATTTTAACTGTATGCATTTATTTCCTTCTCTTTTACTTGCATGGCAATTTCCATCTGGTTTGTTTTATAACAATCAGCAGGGTACACACACTCCGAAACATTGGAAGATGATCGCTTAGGTGGCACGTGGTAGTTGCAATAGTTTAATTTTGTTGCCCAAGCCGTACAGTTTACTTTTGAGCTGTTCATTTAACATTACTACAGTAAAAGTAATGTTGTGAATTCATGAAACACGATTTTCTCCGCTTTTCTGATCTTTTCGTCTCTGCTCTGGCTAAAGAGTATATAAAGAAAATTTTCAGTGAAGTAAAGTGAAATGTTTACTCCCAATCTTTCTCAATATTGAGAGTACGGAAATGAAATCGATTGTTCCTAGTTCACTTCTTCTTAAACTTATGTAGTGTAAAAAGACCTCACGAAGAAATTACACAAAATTATCGGTAACTTTAGAGCAGACTCATGGAAAAGTGCTCAGTTAACGTTACACCACATGTTCATTAATTCACAACTTTAATGGAGAACCCAAAGATCTTCACAAATTGATTTCAAGCTGTGATGAAAGAAACTCTTTCCTTAGCTAAGCAAGCAGCAAATTAACTGTAGAGGTATACGATGTATTTAGGTACATCAAGTCGAACATTGGCCTACATTAAAATCAATCTTACAGCAAAATTTCGAGGAAAATATTCCCAGATAAACCATACAGTCTCAGTTAAGCAATTCTAAACAAAAAAGGAGAGAAAAGGGAGACTTAATACAACTTTGTCCAAATTAAACGAGGCAACACACCCATATGCAAGTGATAGAGTTCGTTTAAAGTCTATTTTAACAGATAACGAGTATCAAGCAGTGAGAGCTATTGAGGATGGGCTAATAAATGCCAAAGTATATTCGGATAAATCCTTTTCTGCATTAAAATCGCATGTTTTGGAACATTCATCACGTTTAGAGCAGAAACAAGTCGGTTTTCAAACAAATAACAAGATAAATTAAAATTGATTTACGCAAAACATATATTCGAATCTACACTGCTTCACATGTAATAGACTGGGGCATGCTGTTTCAAAATGCCCAGTCATACAACGTCCTACACAGAGTTTTAACACAAATACAAAAATAAATCCCCAACTACAACAGCGCTTTCCAGATTCAAATAATATTATCTCGTCGTCTCAAGCCTCTTCATGTCGATGTTGTCATAGGATGGGACATTCTCGTTTCGGCTACAGAAATTTCCTTGTGGTTTTACGTGAGCACCTGCCAGGTATGGCTTAATCTCACGGCATTCTTCATACTCAGATTGTTATCGACAATCAACGTCCTCATGTTGTAATGAAGCGCCACTCATTAAGCGGCATTCATTACTTCCCCAAATCAATGAAGCGCTATCAAGATCAAGTTAAATGAACGAAAACCCCATAATTCCAATGTACATATATCTGAAAACATATATACGACCATGCATATCTTTTCGTACCTACATACATATTCCAAAAGCATATGTACGTACATACATATCTATTGTAATACGAGTATTCCCTGCAAATTATCTACAAAAAATTATGTAACAATTAACTATTTCTCTCTGAAGAATACTCGAATTACAAAACATTAAAAACATTTTCTTTTTCAAGTAACAATGACTTGACCTTTTCAATTCATATCGATTGACAATAATTCCATCAGAATTATTGTCAACTCAACATTTTTTCATTTTTAATACAATAGCGGCAACGCGCTGCATTGTTTACATAAAACAAACCCTCAGCACGAGACCAATTCTAGCCATGTAGCGGCACTGGGCTTGTCCCTGACCTACCACACAACCAGTGAGCGCTTGCTTTAATTGTTTTTTATATATGTTGGGAAATACGCGTAATGTGCCTAGCGTTTGACCCACAAATTGTGTTCTGTTGTTCTTCGTCTTTTTTTTGTTGTCACTAGCTTGCTCATATGTATATGGTAAATACTTTGAGCAATGAGTATGACGAAAAAACAATATTATGTGTAATATGCATGAGGTTTTGAGCCCTTTAATGGGGCTACATGAATTTTCTGGTCATGTATATTCTATTAGCCAATAGACGGCTTTTAAAATTCTTATATGCAGGGGAATCGTTCAAAAATATTGCTTAGCCATGCAATATTGATTTTCGCCGTTATGTATTGATGCAATATCGGTAGGCGTACCCAAAATTTCCTCGCACATTTAACTGGGGAAATAGTTAGAATAGCGCTAAGATTGCTGGAATTTTCCAATACTTACTATATACTAATTTTTCTTTAACCCCACTATGAATAATTCAGCCTTTAGCTGATTATTCAAAATTTGGAAACAAAATTCCAAATAAAAAGCCGATGCGTCGTTAGCCAGAGGCAGTCGTTTTTGAATAGTAACTTTGAAAAGGAACCAAGTGACCCCCGACCCACGGTAAGGTCTCTTGTTCCGTCTGAAAAATAATCAAGCTATAATAAGCTAGACTTAAAAGAAAAAGTGTAACGGTTAGGAAATAAATCAAGTAAAAAGTACAAGTTTTTTAAAGTGAATCTTTTGAAATAAAATCAGGAAAGAGATCTATTTGTACAGGGATGGTGACCTTCTACCTATAAAGCACTCCCAGTCTTTGCTGTTAAAATTGCACAGCAAAAAGTTGGTGGCAGCGGTGGGATACAAAAAAGGCTATATAGGCGCCTACAAATCCCCAAAAAAATATAAAACTTTAAAGGCTACTGCAGCCAGGTGTTCAGCAGGTAGCCTCAATTCTGTGAGAAGTTTGTAAAAGTCAAAAACAGCTCTCGAAAAGAAAAAAATAATTAAAAAAGGGAAGGCAGACCCTAATTAATGGAACCTCAACAAGAAGAAAAAGTCTCGTACGGACGCACCCGGAGCAGTACTCAGAGGATCCAAGAAGTAGAAAAGGAGGTCAACGAGTTCACCTCACCCGCAGGACCAGACGACGTCACCATGGACTTCAGCTACTTCTTAGAGCTAAAGGAAAAACTCGCTAAATTAAAGTAATTGTTTTCTTACCTATATTGTATAAAAGCATATCCAAAAAAAATTTTTTTTTATAAATTTCAATTAATTTAATCAAAAAACAAATACATACATATTTTATAAAATTACAATCAAATTATCTCCTCTTTAAACATAACACAGCCTATTTATATACTCGTTTGTTCTTGATATTTCTCGCGACTACGGTAACTTAAATTAGTGAAGTGAAATTTTGTGTGAGATTATGGTCAAAACCTTTTCCTGCGTTGTACAAAAAAAAAAAACATGTCTTTGCGTTTTTTTTTGTTGAAAACTTCACTAAAGTAAATCTCCGTTGTCTATTTTTGTGACAATTTAATTTTATTGGTTCAATAAAGGACCTTCCACGTTGTTGTGCTAAAAAAAAAAGAGAGAATGGTGTGAAAAGATTTTTCTTTGTTTTGAATAATTCTTTCGTGATCATTTAATTCGTTTTCTTGTTTCATGTGATATAATTTTTGTCTCACTACAAGGTGAATATAGTTTTCCTTAAAGTATCTACGTTGCTTACACTTTAGTGATATTTCTTATATTTCTATTGCATGACAACGCTAATCCTTGTCATTATGTGAAGATATTTTCGAATAAGCAATTTGTGTTACCTTTAGAAACTAACTACAAAGGCGTTTCTTAAATTTTTGTGCCAGCATTTCATCATCCCTTATTTAAATTTTTTTTTCCTAAGAAGTGCGTGTTAATAGTTCAGTGCACATAATAAATTTTTTGCGTAAATCAATCTTTCGCTAAATAATTATTCAGTTGTGTTTTCTTTTTACAAAGAAAGCTATCTTGTTTATTGTGGTGAGTGAAACACAAGAAGGCAAAATAGTAAACACCAGGAATAATCGGTATAGCCTTGTCACAATGGCTCCAACAACGCCACGTTCGCCAGAAGCAGAGTGAGTTTTTAAAATTAGCTTGGCAGACGTACGCAGCCTAATTCCTGAATTTGACGGGAATTCTGCAGATTTGCATAAATTTTTAACAAGCTGCGATGCCATATTTACAACTGCAACAACCCCTGCAGATCTGAGCTTGTACCTCAATCTCCTCAGAGGCAGATTGATTCGGGCAGCCTATGATGCATTGAAGTATGAAAGCTTCGATACATGCGAATCAGCAAAGGTATTAATAAAGTCCCAATTCCAGGAAGAAAAGTCACGCATCACTGCCCAAAATGAGCTGATGCGACTTAGACAAGGTTTCAAAGAAGAAACTAAAGATTTCGCACAAAGGGTATCTAAGGCATTATCAGAGCTGAACGAAGCTACACATAACGAGATATCTGATGCTCAGGCGCGAGCTTTATTAATCAAAGAAAATGAGAAGGGAGCTATTCTTATTTTCGAAGACGGATTACGCGACGAACAGCTAAAAATTATAGCTAAAACAAAGAATGAAAATAGCTCACGAAAACTAATTGCATACGTGACTGTTCATGCAACTCGCATAACAAGATCAACTCCCAGTAGATAAGCTATGTTCATTCTGGCCCACTTTTTAAGCCTCCAGGATTTCGCCACAGATGGCGCCACCGTCGCTAGGTGGGTTGAGTCCATACTAAATGTGAGTTTGTGTCTTGCTTGTATGGGATTGTGTCTTGGATGTTGGGGATACGAGACCAATTTGGGGGATACGAGACCACTTTCAGCACTATCCAGCATAGGGAAATAGCATAGGATTTCGATTTTGTTTCTGAAGTTCGCTTATTTTTCATCTCGAATGGTCCCCTGGTGGCATTTGCGGGTACTACCAATTTTTGTTCATGTCGGGCGTCGGGATACGAGATCACTTACAACACTCTCCAGCATAGAATTTCAATACTTCTTGAGTAACGTTACCTAGCCGCATTAGCCGGAACTAATAGCATGCCTTGGTTTTGCTGTTTTGTTTTGTTAGCGGGGAAGTGCTAGATATCAGCTTGGCGTCACCTTGGTTTTTATTGAAAAGTCACAGTTGCTTTTTCGAGTCTAAACACCATTTCTTGAGCAAGGTCCCCTGGTGGCATTTGCTGGTACTACCTTGTTGTTCAGCTCGGGTTCGGGGATACGATATCACTTACAGCACTCACCAGCATAGGGAAATAGCATACGATTTCGATATTTCTCGAGTAAGGTTACCTAGCGGCATAAGCCGGAACTACTAGCATGCCCTGGTGAAAAGATTTAGGTTTTATGAAAAATTCTTTACTAATTCGTGGCGAAAAAAGCTGGAAAAGTGCATCTATAAAATCTTGCAAATATTTCTATTAAATTAATTCACCTCAATGTTTTTAAATGTACTTTACTAGCAAAAAATTAAAGCTGTTATCAGAGCTGCTTTAAATCTGTTAATCTGTTATCAGAGCTGTTTTGAAAGCTGTTAAGCTGTTATCAGAGCTGTTTAAAAGCTGTTAAGCTGTTATCAGAGCTGTTTTAAAAGCTGTTATCAGAGCTGTTTGAAAAGCTATTAAGCTGTTATCAGAGCTATTTAAAAGCTGTGAAGCTGTTATCAGAGCTGTTTTAAAAGCTATTAAGCTGTTATCAGAGCTGTTTGAAAAGCTGTTAAGCTGTTATCAGAGCTGTTTGAAAAGCTGTTAAGCTGTTATCAGAGCTGTTTTAAAAGCTGTTAAGCTGTTATCAGAGCTGTTTGCAAAGCTGTTAAGCTATTATCAGAGCTGTTTGAAAAGCTGTTAACCTGTTATCGGAGCGGTCTTAAAAGCTATTAATCTGTTATCAGAGCTGTTTGAAAGCTGTTAAGCTGTTATCAGAGCTGTTTTAAAAGCTGTTAAGCTGTTATCAGAGCTGTTTGGAAAGCTGTTAAGCTGTTATCAGAGCTGTTTGGAAAGCTGTTAAGCTGTTATCAGAACTGTTTAAAAGCTGTTAAGCTGTTATCAGAGCTGTTTTAAAAGCTGTTAAGCTGTTATCAGAGCTGTTTGAAAAGCTGTTAAGCTGTTATCAGAGTTGTTTGAAAAGCTGTTAAGCTGTTATTAGAGCTGTTTGAAAAGCTGTTAAGCTGTTATTAGAGCTGTTTGAAAAGCTGTTTATCTGTTATCAGTTGAATAAAAAGAAGGCCATATATAAAATATCATTTATTAAAAATTAAAAAGTATTAACATATAACTCTTAGTGTATCATTCTATTTCACATCTTATAATCCTATGGGACCGAGCTGTAATCTCGATGTTAGATGTAATCAAAATTTCCTCTGTCTGTCGTTGAAATCAACATCTGCATACAGCGCAAGTTTCCATGATCCTTTATGAGCTCTCCAAGTATACAAAGTGAGAATTTCTAGTGCTAAGTTAAATCGCACTTCTTAAGGCATGCTTCGCAATTACTTTGTGTTTGATAGAATTTATATAGCCTCACAACTTCTTTTAGGCATTTAGCAACACCACAACATTCACATGTATCTGGTTCATCCGTTGAATCATCACTTGACCAAGGGCAGCTTATATAGTGCTCACCAAATTTTGAGTCAACTTTTTCAATATTTTCATATAATTTTAAAAAGTTATAGCATGCTTGGATTTGTTTCTTATGCTCATCGGGTAAGATGTTATTATATTCTCTTAAAAACTCCTCAATATTCATCTTAACAGTCCAACATTCGGGAGGATACTAACCACTAACCAAATTCACATGCAATTTTCTTTTCCCTTTTTAGATTATTATTATTATTAGATTTTGTATAGAACAAACTGCCACCAAATCTTTATAGCCTTTCATTTTGCTGCTATCTATTTTCAGATATTATAGAATGTGATTTCATCTAGAACATATGAATTTATATAAGGTTTATATACGGTTTATATAAGGTTTATAAGGAAATGCAGTTACCAGATTCTTGTAAAATTTTCTTCCGCCTGTAAGATTATGTATGGGACATACAGTTACCAGAAATCTTCTTCTTTATTGTTTACTCACAGTTAATTATAATCTTCCATACAACTTGCAATACTCATCAGCCAAGTGATTTATTGACAAGTCTTATTTATTCACTTTCATTAATAGTAAGAAAAATTAGGCCCACCACACCAATATTCCGAAGATAAAATTACCATATTCTTATCGAAGGCTCAAGAAATGGTGTTTGGACTCGAAAAAGCAACTGTGACTTTTGTTACATACAGAGCATCCATCGGCATCAATTAAACATGAATCGATTTCACTTCACGCAGAATTCTAAAATTCATGCATCAATAAAGAAATGCAAACATATAGATACGTACATACCTACAGCATTCTCATTGCATGCAGAATTACAATTCCCAGCTGCAAGTATATACATATATCTACAAACATATTTGCAAGTTCAGTAAAGTCACTCGCTACTGACCTACACCAATTTCTTAATCATATAAAGAAACAAGTGAAGGCAGTGACACAATCCCCTGAGCGCAAGAATTCACACGATGCAATTTGATAACCTTGCGCTAGCGGTAGAACTCAGGTGAACGAAACAATGGTACACGATGATGTCATAATAGCCGCAAAGCGGGGAACGGTCTGCGGAAGTATTTATGTATGTACATGTGAAAGCGATGAATGCCGTGATGTAATAACAACACACCGGCAAAAGCTTTGCGGAAATTAAATTATGAATGCCACAAAGAAACACTTTGCGGAAATAATATTTATATACGAATTAATGCTGTGATGAAATTAGCTTAGCATAAATAGAAAATAACAATAGTATTAAGTGAAAAACTGTATAAATAAACTGTGATTTTGAATAAAGAAGTCAGTAAGTGAGTTAGTCAGTGAGTAGCAACAGAACACGAGTTGTTTCACTTACCCAGGAGTAAAGCTAGTAAGCTGCTCCATTCATCTATACCTAGGAGTAAAGCTAGTAAGCTGCTCCATTCATCTATACCTAGGAGTAAAGCTAGTAAGCTGTTCCGTTCACATATACTAGGAGTAAAGCTAATAAGCTGCTCCATTGAACCGTACTGGGAGTAAAGCTAGTAAGCCGCTCCATACGCATCGCTGATCTACCTATCTCGGGACAATTAATTAAAACGCCCAATCATCTTGACGGCACGTAGTGTGATTACCGTGCCATGTTCCAGGTCAAAAGGTGCTCAGAGGAGAGTACTAGAAGTACATTAATAAACTCAACAATTTTGGCGCAGCCGGTAGGATCGAGGAAGCTATATAAATTCAAACTTGAAAAATCTTGATCCTCGAATTTACAACAAACGAGTGCATAGAGCGCATTATTTCTGAATCTGGCACACAAAACCAAGACGTTGGGCATTTCTAACAACATCCATTGACATCAGTAACAACAATAAAAGCATCATATCTGCATAGCGGAAAAAACGTTAACATCTTTTCTCTTTTCTTCAACTAAAGTGAAGTAGAAGTAAGTTAAAAAAAAAAAAAAAATTTTTTTAAAAAGACGCGTCAATTTAGTAGCAAAATTACTTTAGACTAATAAAAAATTAATAAATAAATAAAGAAATAAATACAGTAGTCACAGCGATATATGTGCATGTACATGAGCCACAAAAAACAGTAGAAACATTTTAATTAATCATTCTAATTTCTTCGGTTATTATACGGAATTAGATAAACTAGCTAATCTCTTTTTTCTTCTCTCTCAATAATTACGTAAAACTCGAAGTTTTGTCTTTCATGCCAAGACCTGATCAAAGCTCTCCTGGCTCAGATTTTGAGGCAGCAATAAGCTCATTATCTTTTGACAACACAAGTCCTCCAGACAGCCCAATAGTAGAGCGAAATTCACCCCAAAGCAGACCATCCATAAATTGGTATCGCGAGCATCGCTCAGGTAAACGCTTCAGAGGGCACAGTCTAATTAATTTCCTAGCAAGAAATCATAGTTTAGGCGCCCTAGTATCAGATCAGGCGTTAGACACACCAACTTCGAGTATAAACACTCAAATTACTTCCAGCACAGAGCAACACAATAAAACGGATAAAATGTCGGTAAACTATGAAAAAGTAGTAAAACTGACGACACAAATGGTGCCTTTGATCTCTGGGGAAATTAGCGCGCAAATTCTTACAGAATTACAGACTTTTATAGGCTGTTGTAAGCAAGTGCAACAGTGTCTAGGGGAAGAGGAAAGGAAAGCCTTCATGCAGGTTTCCCCCACCAGATTGAGAGGAAACGCGTATCAATTAATAGCGTCCAGCTCTCTCACAAAATTTGAAGAAGTCGAACAACTGCTTTACCGAACGTATTTACCTCGTGAAACATACCATGAACTAATAAACAAGTTAATTACTTGCCGGCAATATCCGCCAGAATCATATAGTTCATTTACAAATAGATTAAAAAGTCTTTTAATTCAATTCAACGAGGCAGCACAAAGTAAATACGGATCTCAAAATTTTAAAGTAGTAAAGCAGCAAATAGAAGATTTTGCTATGGCTTCCATAAAGAGTGGTGCAACTAATCCCCATCTAAGCGCCTATTTACTCACATTGAATGAAAATTCTTTGGAAACTCTCATTCAAAAGGCACTAGATATGGAAAGGTTGCAGCAAGGACTCTTTTTCATTCCACAACCAACAAATTATATCCCTAACCCAACAAACTCTTTCCAAGTGGACCCTTTTCTAAGACATAATATCCCAAATTTCTCTAATACCTATGGTTATCCCATACCTGAGAGTGTAAATTTGTCTTCCTACCCTTACGCAAAGGAATTCGGAAGACATAACATAAAAACTGAAATTGGTATACCTCCAATAGCGAACAACCAAGAGAAACTTCAGTATCCTTTAGTACCGACAGGAACTCAGAAAATTATTGGCGCTCTCCTCAAACAAACATAACAAGGAAATCGTTAGGAAGTCCACCTCCAAACAGGAAATCTTTTTACGAGCAGGCAGAAAAAAAGTACGATAAAAAGAAAGTGCTGTTAAACAAGATCACCTGCAGCTACTGCAATTATAAAGGGCACACGTATGACGAGTGCCTAAAGCGTAAGAATACTCCTTATTGTACTAAGTGCAGAATGAAGGGCCATGATGCCCAATATTGTAAACAGAATATTAAAGCGCCACCCGAACATGTAAGCTCAAAAAACAATGCTCGGTGAGGCTCTGCAGATAGGGAACAAAGATTTAACCCCATACATAATATGTGCGATATCTGTGGGAGAAGAAGTCATACGGTGTCCACTTGTCAGCAGAAACAACGATGGGAGGCCACACATTCGGGAAACGGCATACTGTCGCCCGAAAAATCCCCGGCTCGACATTAAATAAAACTGCTCAAATTACTTCAGGTTCCTCTCAAACAAAACAACAATTAAATAGAGAAAATGTACCAGTGGTAAACTAACCACTGGACATAGGCAAAAACACAGCCGTTCGGCTGATAGTAGACACTGGAGCTGAAGTAAGCATCATAAAAAAGGAAGCATTAGATAACCCAGAACATATAGAACGAAACCAAAAGGCGACTTTGAAAACTCCATTTGGAGAAGGAGAAACATTGGGAAACTGCCAAGGCAACTTTTTATTAAGCCGCAGTGTCCCATGCAAACTCCAGGTAGTAGAAGACATTGCCCAAATCTCCCACGATGGGCTGTTAGGCAATGACTTTCTTGCACAAAATTGTAATATCGAAGGCCCTTATAAATTACTCCGGTTCCCTCGCACGGAAACCAACCCTATTGAATTCACGGTACCTCTCGAAACATCCCTAGAAGATGGAGAGAAATACCAAGTGATCAATTGGAGGAGCAATTTAAATCACGGGCACCAGAAAGCAAAAATGTCCTACCTCCAATGGAAGAAACTCTGAACACCTCAAAAGAAGATGAAAGTAGGCAATATGAAGTAGTACTTCAGCGATCCAATAGAATACCCCCTCGATCTCAAATGGTACTGAGCATACCGTTACAAATAGACCAAGAAATGATCTGTTTGTCTCAGGAGATCCAAGAAGGAGTATTTGTCGCAAATTGCCTAGTTAATCCTCATAAAAGCTTCATACCGTTATCCGTCCTAAATGTAAACACGGAACTAGTATTCTTAAGGAACTTAACGCTTACTCTAGTTCCAAGTAATTGCTATAACATACAGTATCTCCATGTACCTTTGGACGACGTAAATACCCAAAGTACTCATAAAAAGGGTGATCCACCTTTCCTAAGTGCACAAATCAAAAGCACACACAACGTCAAAAACGACAAAATAAAATTTAATTCCAACCCATATTTCCTACGTGCACAAAACAAAAGTACACACAATGTCAAAAAAGACAAATTAAAAATTAATTCCAACCCATATTTTCTTCGTGCACAAAACAAAAGCACACACAACGTCAAAAACGACAAATTAAAATTTACTTCCAATACATATTCTCTTCGTGCACAAAACAAAAGCACAAACAATGTCAAAGACGACAAATTGAAATTTAATTCCAATCCATATTCAAGAAACGTAAACCATATTAAAAGCTATAACCCAGGCAGACTTGTGGCTTTACGTAAAGAATTACTGTTGGATGAAAATTCAAATCGCGAAGAAGAAAAATCAATTCTTGAGTTATGCTATAAGTATAACGATCTTTTTTATTTAAAGGGAGATAAGCTCACATGCACTAATACCATAAAGCATACCATCCCCATACTACACAATCAGCCACCCATAAATCAAAAGATGTATAGACTTCCAGAAACACACCGGGCAGTCATAAATGAGCAAATTAAGGAAATGTTGGACAACGACATAATCCAATTAAGTAAAAGCCCGTGGAATTCTCCATTGCTGGTAGTCCCCAAGAAAGCTGGGCCCGACGGCAATAAACGTTGGCGAGTAGTAGTAGATTTCCGCAAAATTAACGAGAAATCAATAGGGGATGCCTTTCCATTACCCAGGATAGAGGATATACTGGATCAGCTTGGGCATTCGCGGTATTTTACTACACTTGACCTTGCAAGCGGATATCACCAAGTATTGGTAGACCCAAGGGATAGACCAAAAACTGCATTTAGTACCGCTTACGGGCATTATGAATTTAAGAGAATGCCATTTGGGTTGAAAGGTGCACCTGCGACTCTTCAACGCCTGATGAATTACATTCTAACGGGTCTCCAAGGATTAGAATGCTTTGTCTATCTCGATGATATTGTAATATATGGAAAAAATTTACAAGATCATAACGAGAAACTGGCTAAAGTATTCGACAGACTTCGAGCCCATAATCTTAAATTCCAACCCGAAAAGTGTCAGTTCCTTCGCAGAGAAGTAATATACATCGGACACATATTGTTCAAACGAAGGGGCACTTCCAGATCCCAGTAAGAAAAGCTGTGTCCAAAATTTTCCTCCACCACGAACTATCAGACAAACTCAATCGTTTCTGGGATTGGAAAACTACTATCGCAAGTTCATCCCTAATTTCTCAAAGATAGTCAGGCCAATAACAAATCTATTACGGAAAGACGTCAAATTTAATTGGACGCAAAAGTGCCAAGACTCCTTCAATAAAATTAAAAAGTCTCTTATAAATCCGCCTCTACTCAAATATCCAGATTTTACCCAACCTTTTAATCTAACAACAGATGCTAGCAATGAGGCATTGGGAGCTGTTTTATCACAAGGGGCAATAGGTAAAGACAGGCCAATAGCGTACGCAAGTAGAAGTTTGAATAAGGCGGAACAAAGATACACCCCAATAGAAAAAGAGTTGCTCGCTATTGTGTGGGCCGCCAGGAACTTCAGGTGTTATTTACAGGGCAGAACGTTCACGGTCTACACCGACCACAAGCCCCTGAAAGGCGTATTCAATGTGAAAGACCCGACATCAAGATTAGTCAGGTATCACCATAAACTCTCAGAGTTCGACTATAAAATTGAATATAAGCCTGGAAAATATAACACTAATGCAGACGCGCTTAGTCGAATACCTGCCCAGCTAAACCAGGAAAACCCCGCTAAAAAACACGAACTTTCCCAGATATGGCTAGGACCATATCTAGTGGAACAAGTCTTTAACACTGTTAACACTGTTATTCAAATCGGTAAACGAAGAGTAACAATACATAACAACAGATTGAAGCCATTTCAAGAATAATGGCTGTCAAAAAAAAAAAAAAATGGGGGCAGTAAAACAATGGACAAACTTAAGAAGCAACAAAAGACAACCCAACATACCTATTCAGTAAAAACACCCACAGTATTAACTGTCAGTAACCAAAAGGTACAGTTAGACACTGAGACATACCCTAAAATTTCTAAAGAAGTTACGGATACCTTGAACCATGAGTCCAGAATAGATACCAAGTTTCAAGATAAACCATCTCCACAACAAGAGACTTTTCCCACAAGTAAAGTCAAGCAGATCTCGCAAAATTTCCAGTTGGAGATCACTAACACAAACAAATCAAAATTTAAAACTCTAACCTCTGTAGAAGTAACGACAGCGAGAAACAAAGAACAAGCTCTCTCACAAACCTCTCATTCAGAATTAAAGGATGCCATTAAACCACGTGCCACTCATCAGCAACAAGCAGGTAACAGACAAAATTTACCTATTCCTCCACCACCACCACTTCCACAAACACTAAGCCGTGTCGAATCTGAATCAATTCCACGCACCCGCCATTTACAGGTAGTTTAATTCCATCTCTAAATAAATTCTGCATACCCAAAGATAAAACAAACATCTCAATGGTCAATTCAATTGCTACATACTTTTTACATGTACATATATCATTAATAAATCAATATAAATAATTTATAAATGTATAAATAGGTTTAAGTTAAATTTTATAAGTACCAAAAAATATGTATCAACACATATAGTACTAATAGCAAAAAATATGTATCCACACATATAGTGCTAATAAAAATAAATATGTAATTACACATATAAAACATAAAAATAATAGTACCAAAAAATATGTATCCACACATATAGTAGTAATAACAAAAAATATGTATTCACACATATAGTGCTAATAAAAATAAATATGTAATTACACATATAGAACATAAGAGTAATAGTACTATAAAATATGTATTCACACATAAAGTACGAATAAGTATAATAAAAAAAATTGTACCAAAAATGTATATAAATTGTTGTACTCATAAATAGTAGACATAAAAATAGTTATAACAAAACAATAAAAAAATAAATAAATAAATAAGTACAAAATACAGTTAAGCTAATCCAAATTAACCCTCGCTTAGATAAGCTTTGTTCTTTTTAATACAGCTAAGCACCACATGTACTCATCTCAGCATTACGTATATACATACAAAAGTTTCAAGAAAATATTTTTCTTTTTCCCAAGCTATCAAACAAATAAGTTAATTTTTTTTAATGCGTTATTCCTCTCCCAAGAATAACACATTTTTTTTAAAAAGGGGGAGATTTGTTACATACAGAGCATCCATTGGCATCAATTAAACATGTATATACATACAAACATATTTGCAAGTTCAGTATAGTCACCCGCTACTGACCTACACCAATTTCTTAATCATATAAAGAAACAAGTGAAGGCAGTGACACAATCCTCTGCGCGCAAGAATTCACACGATGCAATTTGATAACCTTGCGCCAGCGGTAGAACTCAGGTGAACGAAACAATGGTTCACGATGATGTCATAATAGCAGCAAAGCGGGGAACGGTCTGCGGAAGTATTTATGTATGTACATGTGAAAGCGATGAATGCCGTGATGTAATAACAACAAACCGGCAAAAGCTTTGCGGAAACTAAATTATGAATGCCACAAAGAAACACTTTGCGGAAATAATATTTATATACGAATTAATGCTGTGATGAAATTAGCTTAGCGTAATAAGAAAATAACAAAAGTATTAAGTGAAAAACTGTATAAATAAACTGTGATTTTGAATAAAGAAGTCAGTAAGTGAGTTAGTCAGTGAGTAGCAACAGAACACGAGTTGTTTCACTTACCCAGGAGTAAAGCTAGTAAGCTGCTCCATTCATCTATACCTAGGAGTAAAGCTAGTAAGCTGCTCCATTCATCTATACCTAGGAGTAAAGCTAGTAAGCTGCTCCGTTCACATATACTAGGAGTAAAGCTAATAAGCTGCTCCATTGAACCGTACTGGGAGTAAAGCTAGTAAGCTGCTCCATACGCATCGCTTATCTACCTATCTCGGGACAATTAAGTAAAACGCCCAATCATCTTGACGGCACGTAGTGTGATTACCGTGCCATGTTCCAGGTCAAAAGGTGCTCAGATGGGAGTACTAGAAGTACATAAATAAACTCAACACTTTTCAATACACGCACCCGCAGGACCCTATAATTATAATAGTTTGCTAAGAAAACATAAAGCCAAGGTGATATCATGTTGTGAAATTAGAATGATGCTGATATCTACAACAGCACTTGAAAACAGCAAAACCAAGATGACGTAATACTTATATCTAGCACTTCTCCGCTAATAAAAGAAAACAGCTAAACCGAGGCATGGTATTAGTTCCGGCTAATGCCGCTAAGTAACCTTACTAAAAAAATATCGAAATTCTATGCGCTTTCCCCAAAACCAAGATGACGCCATGCTGATATCTAGCACTTCCCCGTTAATAAAATAAAACAGCAAAACCAAGGCATGCTATTAGTTCCGGCTAATGCGGCTAGGTAACCTTACTCAAGAAATATTGAAATTCTATGCTGGAGAGTGCTGTAAGTGATCTCGTATCCCCAAACCCGAGATGAACAAAAATTGGTAGTACCAGCAAATGCCACCAGGGGACCATTCGAGATGAAAAATAAGCGAACTTCAGAAACAAAATCAAAATCGTATGCTATTTCCCTATGCTGGAGAGCGCTAAAAGTGGTCTCGTATCCCCAAAATGGTCTCGTATCCCCAAGATTCGAGATGAAAAATAAGTGAACTTCAGAAACAAAATCAAAATCCTATGCTATTTCCCTATGCTGGAGAGCGCTAAAAGTGGTCTCGTATCCCCAAGATTCGAGATGAAAAATTAACGAACTTCAGAAACAAAATCAAAATCCTATGCTATTTCCCTATGCTGGAGAACGCTAAAATTGGTTTCGTATCCCCAAAGTGGTCTCGTATCCCCAAGATTCGAGATGAAAATTAACCGAACTTCAGAAACAAAATCAAAATCCTATGCTATTTCCCTATGCTGGGGTAGTACCGGCTAATGCCACCAGGGGACCATGCTCTAGAAATGGTGTTTGCACTCGAAAGAGCAACTGTGACCTTTCAATTCATGCACCCCCAAGACCTAATAATAATAATAATTTGCTAAGAAAACATCAAGCCAAGGTGATATCATGTTGTGAAATTCGAATGATGTTGATATCTACAACTTCCCCGCTAAGAAAACTTATTTAGGCACACCACTTGAAAACAGCAAAACTAAGATGACGTCATTCTGATATCTACAACCTCCCCGCTAATAAAAGAAAACAGCAAATCCAAGGCATGGTGGTAGTACCTGCTAATGCCGCTAGGGAACCTTACTTTCCCTCGAGGTGAACAATATATGAAGTACCGGCTAATGCCGCTAGGGAACCTTACTCAATAAATGGTGTTTGCACTCGAAAGAGCAACTGTGACTTTTCAATACACGCACCCCCTAAACCCAATAATATTAATTTGCTGAGAAAACATCAAGCAAAGGTGATGTCATGTTGTGAAATTCGAATGATGCTGATATCTACAACTTCCCTGCTAAGAAAACGTGCAGCATTTGAAAACAGCAAAACCATGATGACGTCATGCTGATATCTAAATAGAACTCTCCCGCTAGTAAAAGAAAACAGCAAAACGAAGGCATGCTGGTAGTTCCGGCTAAGGCCGCTAGGGAACCTTACTCAAGAAATGGCGTTTGCGCCCGAACAAATGTCGCTAATATTTCGAAAACCAAAGCCTGTAGAGGATTTCTGATGAAAATTTCATTCCGCCTCCCACCCCACACCGCCAAGAATCCATTTCCATGAGCAAAAATAACTTCAAATATTAATACGCTAATATCTCGAAAACCAGAGCCCGTAGAGGATTTCTGATGAAATTTTCATTACCCCCCCCCCCCCCCTTCCTGTCTTTATTATCCCCCCACATACCACCCCTCTAGAATCCATTGGAATGAACAAAAATTTCCTACTATCAACTTTAATTATTAGTTCAAAACCAAAAGCCTACATTTAGGCGCTCAAGAAAAATCAATTATTACTAATATTAATTCAAATCCAGGCGCAATACTTGAAAACAACAAAAGCCTACATTTAGGTGCACCACACATCCAAAAAAGTGAAGCAAAAAACTTCCCAAAACCGTAGCATGCTGCCATGTGTGGGCAAAAGTGAAGCAAAAAACTTCCCAAAACCGTAGCATGCTGCCACGTGTGGGCCAAAAGTGAAGCAAAAACTACACATATCCAAGAGAATCGTACCACACATCCAAGAAAGCCGTAGTACCGGAGCATGCTGGTAGCATCGGCTAATGTCTCATTGACATCTTCTAGAATCTGTTCATGGTGATGTCATGTTGTGAAATTCGAATGATGCTGAACAAAGCCTACATTTAGACGCAGCACCCCCATGAGCAAAAAAAACTTGAATTATTACTAATATTAACTATATTTAAAAAGGTAAAATCGCTAATATCTCGAAAACCAAAGCCCGTAGAGGATTTGTGATGAAAATTTCGTCCCCCCTAATAACCCCACCCCAACCATCTAGAATCCATTGGCATGAACAAAAATTTCCTAGCGTTAACTTTAATTATTACTAATATTAGTTCAAAAACAAAAGCCTACATTTAGGCGCACCACATATCTACCCAAGAAAACCGTAGTACCGGAGCATGCTGGTAGTACCGGCTAATGCCGCTAGGGTGCAGTCCAGATCAAATGATACATCCCGGTAGTACCGATTAATCCCGCTAGGGCGCAGTCGAGACTCAATGGTGCACCCAAGACACAATGGTGCACCCAAGACACAATAGTGCATCCAAGACACAATGGTGCATCCAAGGCGCAATGGTGCCAAAATTCGAGATGAAAAATAAGCGAAATCCAGCAACAAAATCGAAATCCTATGCTATTTCCCTATGCTGGAGAGTGCTGAAAGTGATCTCGTATCCCCAAAGTGATCTCGTATCCCCAAACTCGAGATGAAAAACTTAATGTCAACTTAGAGGCTACGAGTTCGAGATGAAAAATAAGCGAACTCCAGAAAAAAATTGAAAACCTATGCTATTTCCCTATGCTGAAGAGTGCTGAAAGTGATCTCGTATCCCCAAAGTGATCTCGTATCCCCAAACTCGAGATGAAAAACTTAATCTCAACTTAGAGGCTACGAGTTCGAAATGAAAAATAAGCGAACTCCAGCAACAAAATCGAGATCCTATGCTATTTCCCTATGCTGGAGAGTGCTGAAAGTGGTCTCGTATCCCCCAAATTGGTCTCGTATCCCCAACATCCAAGACACAATCCGAGACACCCACACTTAGTATGGACTCAACCCACCTAGCGACGGTGGCGCCATCTGTGGCGAAATCCTGGAGGCTTAAAAAAGTGGGCCAGAATGAACATAGCTTATCTACTACTCCCCAGTCACAAAATTTCCAAAAAAAATTTCAGAAACCAAATTTTTCTAATTTTTCTAGAAATATTCCTTCTTTTGACATTTGCAATAAGAAAGGTCACACTAGAGCAACTTGTTTTAGGAATAGAACTATTCCTTCCTTCACTCCTCAAACTCAAATTAAGAAGGAAGTAAATCAAGTCTTCTGTGCTTATTGCCAGAGACCTAATCATCATATAAGTGAATGTCGGAAAAGGCAACATAATGTACAAGTCCGACTACAACAATTTCAAGGTACTGGAGTACAAAGTACCGCCAGTAAATCTCCACGTAACCATCTACAGCCTGATTATGTGCGGCAAGTAAGATGGGCCCCTGTTGTAACGTCATCGGAAAACGATATTGTGCGGGAGGAAGCTCACGGCAACCGCCCCCGCCAAATCACAACAGAAGCCCTGATTCACTCTCAAACAATTTAAACAGACCCAGGTCTTTGAGTATTCGTATACCCATCAATATAACCAATAACTCCATTACAGTGAATCTACCTATATCGATATCCAATAGGAAATACTCAACTTTCTTGGTTGATACAGGTGCCGAGATAAGTTTGCTAAAGTATATTTCCACTACCGAAAACTGCCTGGTACAGTGTACTGAGTGCATGGCTAGCGACTAGACGCACGGTCAATCAGCTCCGCAGTTTGTGTTAAAATTTATAGTTTTTGGGTTCAATTTTTAATCCTAATTGTATGCTCAGTTGATTTTTAACGCTGATCGGGTGTTTCTATCTTAAATAATTTTATAAAAAAAAATAATTTTTTGTTAAGAAAGTTCATAACATAGCGAATCCGCTCAACAGTGTATAATCAAGTATTCTGTTATTAAGAGTTGTAGGAATTATTGCTCTTACGAATCGTTCCAATATCCCGTTGTAATGTCTGGTGCTAATAAACAACAACCGAAGGAGCACAAAAACTGAGAGAAAGGGTTTGCGGTCGGATTCTACATCAGACATCATCATCACTAATACAGCATTACCCGGTGAATGTACTGATCTGGCATCTGCAAGCGATCTCATAGCACGGATGGAATCTGTCCTAGTCGGCAAAATAAACGGTCTTCTGCATGACGTGATGACGTAATGCTTATACTAGCACTTCTCCGCTAATAAAAGAAAACAGCAAAACCGAGGCATGCTATTAGTTCCGGCTAATACCGCTAAGTAACCTTACTCAAAAAATATCGAAATTCTATGCTATTTCCCCAAAACCAAGATGACGCCATGCTGATATCTAGCACTTCCCCGCTAATAAAAGAAAGCAGCAAAACCAAGGCATGCTATTAGTTCCGGCTAATGCGGCTAGGTAACCTTACTCAAGAAATATTGAAATTCTATGCAGGGGAAGTGCTGTAAGTGATCTCGTATCCCCAAGCCCGAGATGAACAAAAATTGGTAGTACCAGCAAATGCCACCAGGGGACCATTCGAGATGAAAAATAAGCGAACTTCAGAAACAAAATCAAAATCGTATGCTATTTCCCTATGCTGGAGAGCGCTAAAAGTGGTCTCGTATCCCCAAAATGGTCTCGTATCCCCAAGATTCGAGATGAAAAATAAGCCAACTTCAAAAACAAAATCAAAATCCTATGCTATTTTCCCTATGCTAGAGAGCGCTAAAAGTGGTCTCGTTTCCCCAAGATTCGAGATGAAAAATAAGCGAACTTCAGAAACGAAATCAAAATCCTATGCTATTTACCTATGCTAGAGAGCGCTAAAATTGGTTTCGTATCCCCAAAGTGGTCTCGTATCCAAAAGATTCGAGATGAAAATTAACCGAACTTCAGAAACAAAATCAAAATCCGATGCTATTTCCCTATGCTGGGGTAGTACCGGCTAATGCCACCAGGGGACCATGCTCAAGAAATGGTGTTTGCACTCGAAAGAGCAACTGTGACCTTTCAATGCATGCACCCCCAAGACCTAATAATAATAATAATTTGCTAAGAAAACATCATGCCAAGGTGATATCATGTTGTGAAATTCGAATGATGTTGATATCTACAACTTCCCCGCTAAGAAAACATATTTAGGCACACCACTTGAAAACAGCAAAACTAAGATGACGTCATTCTGATATCTACCACCTCCCCGCTAATAAATGAAAACAGCAAATCCAAGGCATGGTGGTAGTACCTGCTAATGCCGCTAGGGAACCTTACTTTCCCTCGAGGTGAACAACATATGAAGTACCGGCTAATGCCGCTAGGGAACCTTACTCAATAAATGGTGTTTGCACTCGAAAGAGCAACTGTGACTTTTCAATACACGCACCCCCTAAACCCAATAATATTAATTTGCTGAGAAAAACATCAAGCGAAGGTGATGTCATGTTGTGAAATTCGAATGATGCTGATATCTACAATTTCCCTGCTAAGAAAACGTGCAGAATTTGAAAACAGCAAAACCATGATGACGTCATGCTGATATCTAAATAGAACTCTCCGCTAGTAAAAGAAAACAGCAAAACGAAGGCATGCTGGTAGTTCCGGCTAAGGCCGCTAGGGAACCTTACTCAAGAAATGGCGTTTGCGCCCGAACAAATGTCGCTAATATTTCGAAAACCAAAGCCTGTAGAGGATTTCTGATGAAAAATTTCATTCCGCCTCCCACCCCACACCGCCAAGAATCCATTTCCATGAGCAAAAATAACTTGAAATATTAATACGCTAATATCTCGAAAACCAGAGCCCGTATAGGATTTCTGATGAAATTTTCATTACCCCCCCCCTCCCTGTCTTTATTATCCCCCCACATACCACCCCTCTAGAATCCATTGGAATGAACAAAAATTTCCTACTATCAACTTTAATTATTAGTTCAAAACCAAAAGCCTACATTTAGGCGCTCAAGAAAAATCAATTATTACTAATATTAATTCAAAACCAGGCGCAATACTTGAAAACAACAAAAGCCTACATTTAGGCGCACCACACATTAAAAAAAGTGAAGCAAAAAACTTCCTAAAACCGTAGCATGCTGCCATATGTGTGGGCAAAAATGAAGCAAAAAACTTCCCAAAACCGTAGCATGCTGCCACGCGTGGGCCAAAAGTGAAGCAAAAACTACACATATCCAAGAGAATCGTACCACACATCCAAGAAAGCCGTAGTACCGGAGCATGCTGGTAGCATCGGCTAATGTCTCTCTGACTGACATCTTCTAGAATCTGATCATGGTGATGTCATGTTGTGAAATTCGAATGATGCTGAACAAAGCCTACATTTAGACGCAGCACCCCCATGAGCAAAAAAAACTTGAATTATTACTAATATTAACTATATCTAAAAAGGTAAAATCGCTAATATCTCGAAAACCAAAGCCCGTAGAGGATTTGTGATGAAAATTTCGTCCCCCCTAATAACCCCACCCCAACCATCTAGAATCCATTGGCATGAACAAAAATTTCCTAGCGTTAACTTTAATTATTACTAATATTAGTTCAAAACAAAAGCCTACATTTAGGCGCACCACATATCTACCCAAGAAAACCCGTAGTACCGGAGCATGCTGGTAGTACCGGCTAATGCCGCTAGGGTGCAGTCCAGATCAAATGATACATCCCGGTAGTACCGATTAATCCCGCTAGGGCACCGTCGAGACTCAATGGTGCACCCAAGACACAATGGTGCACCCAAGACACAATAGTGCATCCAAGACACAATGGTGCATCCAAGGGCGCAATGGTGCCAAAATTCGAGATGAAAAATAAGCGAACTCCAGCAACAAAATCGAAATCCTATGCTATTTCCCTATGATGGAGAGTGCTGAAAGTGATCTCGTATCCCCAAACTCGAGATGAAAAACTTAATGTCAACTTAGAGGCTACGAGTTCGAGATGAAAAATAAGCGAACTCCAGAAAAAATTGAAAACCTATGCTATTTCCCTATGCTGGAGAGTGTTGAAAGTGATCTCGTATCCCCAAAGTGATCTCGTATCCCCAAACTCGAGATGAAAAACTTAATGTAAACTTAGAGGCTACGAGTTCGAGATGAAAAATAAGCGAACTCCAGCAACAAAATCGAAATCCTATGCTATTTCCCTATGCTGGAGAGTGCTGAAAGTGGTCTCGTATCCCTCAAATTGGTCTCGTATCCCCAACATCCAAGACACAATCCCATACAACCAAGACACACACCCACATTTAGTATGGAGTCAACCCACCTAGCGACGGTGGCGCCATCTGTGGCGAAATCCTAGAGGCTTAAAAAAGTGGGCCAGAATGAACATAGCTTATCTACTACTCGCCAGTCACAAAATTTCCAAAAAAAATTTCAGAAACCAAATTTTTCTAAGTTTTCTAGAAATATTCCTTCTTGTGACATTTGCAATAAGAAAGGGTCACACTAGAGCAACTTGTTTTAGGAATAGAACTATTCCTTCCTTCACTCCTCAAACTCAAATTAAGAAGGAAGTAAATCAAGTCTTCTGTACTTATTGCCAGAGACCTAATCATCATATAAGTGAATGTCGGAAAAGGCAACATAATGAACAAATCCGACTAC
Source organism: Dioctria linearis (assembly GCA_963930735.1). NCBI lineage: Eukaryota > Metazoa > Arthropoda > Insecta > Diptera > Asilidae > Dioctria > Dioctria linearis. The sequence continues at coordinate 175,316,600 of OZ005740.1, forward strand.
AACAATTTCAAGGTACTGGAGTACAAAGTACCGCCAGTAAATCTCCACGTAACCATCTACAGCCTGATTATGTGCAGCAAGTAAGATGGGCCCCTGTTGTAACGTCAGCGGGAAACGATATTGTGCGGGAGGAAGCTCACGGCAACCGCCCCCGCCAAATCACAACAGAAGCCGTGATTCACTCTCAAACAATTTAAACAGACCCAGGTCTTTGAGTATTCGTATACCCATCAATATAACCAATAACTCCATTACAGTGAATCTACCTATATCGATATCCAATAGGAAGTACTCAACTTTCTGGTTGATACAGAGGGGGTGCCGAGATAAGTTTGCTAAAGTATATTTCCACTACCGAAAACTGCCTGGTACAGTGTACTGAGTGCATGGCTAGCGACTAGACGCACGGTCAATCAGCTCCGTAGTTTGTGTTAAAATTTATAGTTTTTTGGGTTCAATTTTTAATCTAATTGTATGCTCAGTTGATTTTTAACGCTGATCGGGTGTTTCTATCTTAAATAATTTTATAAAAAAAAAAATATTTTTTTGTTAAGAAAGTTCATAACATAGCGAATCCGCTCAACAGTGTATAATCAAGTATTCTGTTATTAAGAGTTGTAGGAATTATTGCTCTTACGAATCGTTCCAATATATCCCGTTGTAATGTCTGGTGCTAATAAACAACAACCGAAGAGCACAAAAACTGAGAGAAAGGGTTTGCGGTCGGATTCTACATCAGACATCATCATCACTAATACAGCATTACCCGGTGAATGTACTGATCTGGCATCTGCAAGCGATCTCATAGCACGGATGGAATCTGTCCTAGTCGGCAAATAAACGGTCTTCTGCAGCGGTTGGAGGAAAAAATTATGGCCAAGATTGATAGTGTGGTGGGCAGCGTCAATGATAGGATTTTACGATGTGAAGCTTCTCTTGAAAATTTGCATGAAACCAGCAGAGTCGCCCATAATCACATTGAGGAGATTCACAGAATGCAGCGTTTGAGTGATGTCATCATCCGAGGGGTACCCTATCACACTGGTAAAAAAACCAATGACATAATCAAAAATATTGCTTCAGTAATTAACTACAGTTTAACGCCTCATATGGACTCTTTTCGATTAAAGCCTAAATCAGCTTCAAAAGATGAAAACAGCTTGATATTGGTGCGTTTATCTGGGCATGCTGAGCAGCGTGCCTTTCTGTCAGCTTTTTGGACGAGCAAAGTTAAGTTGTCCCAACTGCATGGCTTTACGTTGGATAGTTCACTGGTTGCTCATGATAGTCTTACCCCGCGTAATAATGCGCTTCTACGTGAAGGTCTACGATATCGTGATGCTAAAGAACTTTATTCGGCTTTTAGCAGAAATGGTTTTTTGTTTATCAAAAAGTGCAGGGAAGACATCCCATTGAAAGTCACTAGCAGGGAGCAGTTGCATCAAACTATGAATTTATGTAATGTAGTGCCCAGTGTGAGTGGAGCTGGATAGAATGGATGAATGATAAAATAAAATAATGTACATTAATATACAGGGTATTAGACATATTTTGCAGTATATTGACAATATAATAATTTTCCATGAACTCTTTTTAGCTAAACTAGCATTTTCTTTCTTCTTATTTAACTCTTTTAAGCTTGGTGATTGCAATTGTTTTTTCATCGATACTACTATATCCTTTTTGTTGCATTTATGTATAAGCATTGACAGAGGCTCCGGCGATAGTGAGCTTGGCTGATTCGGTGCAAGTTTTGGACGGGTTAGGAATTTTGCTGAAAATTTTTTGTAAGCAGGCTGAAGTATTGAAAATAATTTCTATCAATGCGAGGAGCATCCGAAATAAAATCTCAGAAATTAGTAATTGGTTGCTGAACAGTGAAAGTCATGCAATCTTTGTATCTGAAACTTGGTTGAATGATAGTATTCCATCCGCTCTGGTATCGATTCCTGGCTTTAGGTTATTTCGCAATGATAGAATAAATCGTATTGGCGGAGGTGTGGTGTTATACATTAAAGAGTGTTTTGAGTCAAAATTAATTAACGTTTCTGTCAGTGGCGGCGTAGAGTTCATTTGTGTTGAGTTAAATACCAGGGTAGAGAAGTGTGTTTTGGCAGCAGCATATTGTCCGCCAAATAATTTCAGTGAAAGCAACATAAGTGAGTTTGAGCATGCATTGTTGTCAGCCACGCAGCGTTACGATAACGTAATAGTAGGTGGTGATTTCAATCTGAATATCCTCCGCAGTGATCTGGTATCTCTCCAATTTTTAAATTGTATATTGTATAGTAAAATGGTGTTTCACAACCAAATTAGTCCGCGCAGTCAGTTCGATCATGACATACTTTATTTATGTTATGATATTGCCTTGCACTCTAACCGTACCTGCAATAGTTTTACGAATCGTGACTATCACAATATAAATGTACACAGTTTGTTTGAAGAACGCCCTGTTCTACCCTGGAATGATATATATATTTGCCCATCATGATGAACAAGTGGAAATTTTCACTTCTTTAGCCAGCTATCTCCATGACAAATATGTACCGTGGTTCACTAGAGAAATAAGTGTTCTTATTGCTGAGCGTGAGTACTTATACCGGCGATATAAACGGTTCAATACTGATCGTTTGAGATATTTATATAAAATTGCTCGTAACAAAGTTACCTCAGCTATCAGACAGTCAAAACGTTTATACTATGGCTCTAAGCTTAACCCTGCCTTTCAACCTAAATTTATATGGAAGAATTTGCGTCGATTCGGTGTTAGTGGTAAGGATGTTAATGAGTGTAGTGTTAACCCAGATGATCTTAATCAATATTTCATATCCTCTGGTAATGTTAATCTGCCTTCTCGACAAGATATTGACCCTGATACTAGAACAGCCATTGTTTCATTCAATGATCAGCGCTCAAGTGAGTTTAGTTTCCGCAATGTAAGTCTGTAAGAAATGCTCAAAGCTGTATTTTCTATTAAGTCCGATGCTAGCGGTCCAGACAGCTTACCTCCTCAATTTATCAAACTTCTACTCCCTATTATTCATCCCTATATCCTTTATATTATTAATTCCTGCATTACATATTCCTATTACCCTTACAGCTGGAGAGTAGCTACAGTTCTCCCGGTAGCAAAAAAACGACAGCCAGAAGCACTCTCTGATTACCGACCAATTAGTCTCATCTGTTTTCTGGGCAAGTTCTTGGAAAAGCTTATGTACAAACAACTTGAGAGGTTTTTAGATGACAATATGCTTTTAACTAAATGACAATCTGGTTTTAGGCCTAACCATAGCTGTGAAATAGCCTTGCTGAAGATAACTACTGATTTAAGAGCTGCATTAGATCAAAATCTCTTTAGTGTTCTTCTTCTGTTGGATTTTTCTAAAGCTTTTGATTGTGTTAATCACGTAAATTTTCTTCGAAAACTTTCTACTGCTTTTAATTTCAGCGAGTCTGCAACCACTCTAGTAGGAAGTTTCCTTTCTGATAGATCCCAAGTTGTTAAAACCGGTAGTAGATTATCTGGTGCGTTAAAGCTATAAGAGGGTGTACCGCAAGGATCAGTTTTGGCCCCATTGTTTTTTAGTTTATTTATTAACGACCTTCCTGAAGTAGTAAGGGATGTTAAAGTGTATTTGTATGCGGATGACATACAGTTGTATTTGAGTAGGCCTATAGAACTTCTGGAGGATTGCATTGAGCGAGTAAATAGTGATCTACGTGGAATTTATGAATGGCCTGCAACCAATGGATTATTACTTAACTCATCCAAGACCCACTGTGTTTCGATTTACAGTGGTCGCTTGTGTAAATCAGATATTCCGCTAATACATCTTAATGGTGCTATACTACCTATTCTAAGCAAAGTCAGTAATCTTGGAGTGGTGATAACCGATGACATGAAATGTTGTGAAAATGTCAACCTGATGCTAAGCAAAATTTATACTGGGCTTCGGAGGCTTGGCTTTTTGCTCGCGTTCTCTCGCTTGATATGAAATTCAAATTCGTCAGGGCGCTAATAGTACCTCATTTTACTTATGGTAGTCTGGTATACATGAATTTGGATAGCAACTGTATGCGCAGGGTTGAAGTGGTTTTTAACAGTTGCATCAGGTTCATCTTTAATCTTCGCAGATATGATCACGTTTCACCCTTTAAATTTAGGCTGTTGGGTTGTTCCATCGATACTTATTTAAAACGTAAAGCGTTCGTATTTATGCATAGGTTGATTTACAAGGGCAAACCTGATTACCTCAAAGAAAATTTGGTGTTTGCAACCTCACAACGAAACTTAAACCTAATTATTCCGCGTTTTCACAAAACAGTGATGGAAGGTTCCTACATTGTTCAGACTGCGCGGCTACGGAATTCACTCCCTGCTCGTATTCAGCTTAGGGACTCTGTCGGTGCTGTCATGGTATAGAAAGATAGTGAGAAAGAATATATTGCATTGCTACATATTAATCTGTCATCTCTATATCTTTTTCTTTTTTTTCTTGCATCGCTACATATTAATCTGTCATTTCCATTTCTTTTTCTTCTCTCAACTATTAGTATAAGTTTAGTTCAGCTAAGAATACTTCCCAATATAAAATTAGTATTAAACGGATGTAAATTCATTTTATATCATTATTTAGTTATTACAACATTGAATCTCTTTTACTTTTTTGTTACTTGCTTTCAGTCAATTATTGAATATATTTCTACTTCTCTTGGATTTGTATATCATCACTTTTATAGTTATACCTTCTTTTTAGTACGATATAAGATTGTAAATCTTGTGTACATAACCATAATGAATAAATTATTATTATTATTACATGAAAATCAAAAGTATACAATCACTACCTACCGGTGATTTCATTGCCTCTGTGGGCATAATATATGGTAGAATAGGAATCGATTTGGCAGAAGGTCAAGTTCAAATTGACCACCCATTTCAAGTAATAGAGCAAAATACAAATTTGAGTAATGATGAACTCTTGGGAAATGATTTTCTCAGGTTATACGAATGTTGTATAAATTATAGAGAGAAATACCTAGAAATTAATCTAGACGACATTAACGATAAAGATATTAATGAAAATACTACGATTCGAGAAGGGATACAAAAATATAGTGACTATAAAACATATATAATTAATTAAAAAAAAATCGTAATTAACGATACCCAAAAAGCCAGTGAGAGAAATATTCCACTGCAAAAAGACAGTGAGAGATGTATTCCACTGCAAAAATATGATTATACTCAAAAAGCCAGTGAGAGAAATATTCCACTGCAAAAAGCCACTGAGACATGTATTTCACTGCAAAAAGAGATAGGTACACGATGCTACGACTGTGGCCTAAACCTCATAAATAAGAGTTCCACAAATAATGAGAACCCACTTAATAAAATTAAAGAGTATAAATCAACAAAAGAAAGGTTGAATAAGGAGATTTTAAACTATCCTAGTGATCACATTCCTGACGAAGACCAGATACTATCCTATCAACAAATTTAAAAGAAACAAAAAAAGAATGTCAATCAAATAAGCATTCTAAAATTAAAATAGTTTCAGAAAAAGAATTATTATGTCTTCAGAAGGAAGTCGCACCAGGTATATATCTTGGTAATGTTTTAACTCAATCAAATAAAAATCATGCGAAAGTGCTTTTATTAAATATAAATTAGACTGAAGTATCTCTAGATTTGGATAAGGTAGCACCTACCTGGGAGAATCTTGGTGATTATGAATTCTTCACTGATTCTAAGAACCTAATAGAGCAAAGATTAAAGAAATTAATAGGATCAATAAACCTAGACCACTGCAATGTGGAAGAAAAAGTAGCTATGACCTCAGTTTGCCGACAATTTAACGATCTTTTCTATCTTGAAGGAGATCATCTCACTCATACCGAGGTAACTCAACATAAAATCCCAATTATGGTAGACGAACCTCCCATTTATGTTAAACCTTATAGGCTACCAGTGTCTCAAAGAGACGAGATTAATAGCCAGATTCAGGGCATGTTGACTGATGGTATTATTAGCCCCAGTAAGAGTCCTTGGAAATCTCCTCTTCTGCTTGTACCGAAAAAGGCAGATTCTACAGGAACAAACAGATGGAGAATAGTCATAGACTTTCGTCGATTGAATGAAATAACTGTTGGTGATGCTTATCCGCTGCCTAATATGACAGATATATTAGACCAGCTTGGCAGATCCAAAGACTTCACTACACTCGATTTGGCTAGTGGATTTCATCAAATTCCTATGCACGAAACTGACAAGGAAAAAACTGCCTTCAGCACGGCTTTTGGTCATTATCATTTTAACCGAATGCCGTTCGGATTAAAAGGAGCTCCAGCCACCTTCCGAAGGCTGATGAATTCCATTTTAACTGGATTACAAGGGATACGATGTTTTGTCTATCTCGATGATAGAGTTATCTACGGATATAGCTTGAGAGATCACAACGAGAAGCTCATAGAAGTATTTCAGCGACTAAGAGATAGCAGACTGAAACTACAGCCTGATAAATGTCGTTTTCTAAGAAAAGAAATTACGTATTTAGGTCACGTAGTAAGTGATAAAGGTGTTCACCCTGATGAATCCAAAATAAAACTTGTTAAAACTTATCCTATCCCCAAAAAGGTTAAAGATATAAAAGCTTTTCTAGGATTCGTTGGATACTACAGAAGGTTTATTCCTAACTTCGCCAAATTGGAAAAACCACTCACAAAGTTACTGAAAAAGGACTGTCCATTTATCTGGGACGAATTCTGCGATGAATCATTTCGGACTTTGAAGAAAAAATTAATCGAAGCTCCCATATTAGCATATCCTGACCTTGATAAGGAATTTGTAGTCACGGCCGACGCCAGCGATTTGGCCATAGGTGCAATACTCTCACAAGGTAAATTCGGCGAAGATAGACCGATTTTGTTTTGCAAGTCGAACACTGAATCAAGCCGAAACGAGATATTCTACAATCGAAAAGGAATTACTCGCAATAGTATATGCAGTAGAACAATTCCGCCCATATGTCTATGGAAGAAAATTTATCATCATAACCGACCATAAACCACTGGTATGAACGATGAATCTGAAGGATTGTTCCTCTCGCTTAATGAGATGGAGAATTCGTCTAGAAAAGTATGACTATAAAATTCTGCATAAACCAGGAAAATTGACCGCTAATGCCGATGCACTCAGCCGATTAAATCCTCTTGAAAATAAGGAAGAAAACAATTCTAAGCAATCTGTAAACGTGGTAACTAGAAGCCAAAAAAGGAATAACAAAACAATTACTTCCAAAAATTTAGAGCATTTTTATAGCGAATATTTAAATTCAATAGTCTCCCCAATAGAGATAAATTTAGAGGAAAAAGTACCTCTGTTGCGTGATAAACGGATAAAAACAAAATGTTTTCTTTTACCTAGATCCGAAAGCGAGATCGAGAATATCCTAAAGGAGCATACATCCAAGCTGAATGCCACATTCGAGTTGAACAAAGCCTTCTATTACGAAAACTCGAATTTCAATTTCTTAATTGCCAAATGCATGATTCCAATGCGTACTCCTAAAGAGCACCAACAAGTCTTAGGGAGTATAGAGCAAATAAAATAAAATTTGTATTCTCCATGGTCATAAGAACATAGCAATTTCCATTCCTCCGCTAGAATTATCTGTACTTTCAGAACTTAAAAACATGATTTCATACGTTTTCAAAGAAGGAAACATTCGAATCACTATCTATGTAACCAAAGTGCAAGAGTTAACCGATGACAGGCAAATAACGGATGTTATAAATGCATACCACGTAAGCCCTCTTGGAGGTCATCAAGGTATCACTCGTACCGTAAAAAGAATTCAAACTGCTTACAATTGGTCAGGAAGAACCAAAGACGTCGAGAATTTTATAAAAAAATGACCTTCTTGTCAGAAAAATAAACTTTCAAAAAATCCTAAAATACCAATGAGAATAACCACTACCAGCTCGAAACCATTTGAAAAAATATTCCTATACTTAGTAGGACCTTTACACATAAGTTATGACAACAATAAATATATATTAACTTTTCAAGATGATCTTACGAAGTATTCAGAAGCTATTCCGCTCCCAAATGCTGAAGCAATGTGATTTTATTACATTGAAACAACGAAATAAAAAACTTAATTGTGTTGCTCTGAAAAGAGAATATTTTAATTAAACACAATACTTAACAAACATTATAAGATTAAGTTTAGTAATTAAAACTAATTATAAAGCTTACCTGAAAAGAGAAACAACATTTAAAGCTATTATTTCCCCAAATTCGTTTACTTATTACATTAAGATGTTTCTTCTACACTCGTTTTTGACAACATAACATTTAAAACCTATCTGTCATCTTTCCATAGCTTACACATGAAACGTCGTCAAAGAGAATGCGCGGCAAATTCAAATTAAATGAAGGGACATGGACTTTATTTACATATATATATACGTATTAAATGTAATTATCATTAGATCATAAAAATAGATCATAACCATAATAATAGATCATAACCATAACATAAGATCATAATCATAAAGTAGATCATAACCATAAAATAAGATCATAATCAAAAAAAATAAGATCAAAATCTAAAACTAATAATTCTGGTATGTAAAGCGACCATCGGCAACACTTCATCGAAAAACACCTTCAATCATTTCTTTCTACACTCATTCATTTTTTTTTATCGAAAGTTTAATACGTCCTACTCCATGAACTTTCTTTTCTAAAGGGGATGGTGTAATGAAGCGCCACTCATTAAGCGGCATTCATTACTTCCCCAAATCAATGAAGCGCTATCAAGATCAAGTTAAATGAACGAAAACCCCATAATTCCAATGTACATACGTATCTATCTACATACATATATCTGAAAACATATATACGACCATGCATATCTTTTCGTACCTACATACATATTCCAAAAGCATATGTACGTACATACATATCTATTGTAATACGAGTATTCCCTGCAAATTATCTACAAAAAATTATGTAACACTTTCTTCTTCAAAGCAATTAACTATTTCTCTCTGAAGAATACTCGAATTACAAAACATTAAAAACATTTTCTTTTTCAAGTAACAATGACTTGACCTTTTCAATTCATATCGATTGACAATAATTCCATCAGAATTATTGTCAACTCAACATTTTTCCATTTTAATACAATAGCGGCAACGCGCTGCATTGTTTACATAAAACAAACCCCTCAGCACGAGACCAATTCTAGCCATGTAGCGGCACTGGGCTTGTCCCTGACCTACCACACAACCAGTGAGCGCTTGCTTTAATTGTTTTTTATATATGTTTGGAAATACGCGTAATGTGCCTAGCGTTTGACCCACAAATTGTGCTCTGTTGTTCTTCGTCTTTTTTTTTGTTGTCACTAGCTTGCTCATATGTATATGGGAAATACTTTGAGCAATGAGTATGACGAAAAAACAATATTATGTGTAATATGCATGAGGTTTTGAGCCCTTTAATGGCGCTACATTAAGTTTCTGGTCATGTATATTCTATTAGCCAATAGACGGCTTTTAAAATTCTTATATGCAGGGGAATCGTTCAAAAATATTGCTTAGCCATGCAATATTGATTTTCGCCGTTATGTATTGATGCAATATCGGTAGGCGTACCCAAAATTTCCTCGCACATTTAACTGGGGAAATAGTTAGAATAGTGCTAAGATTGCTGGATTTTCCAATACTCACTATATACTAATTTTTCTTTAACCCCACTATGAATAATTCAGCATTTAGCTGATTATTCAAAATTTGGAACCAAAATTCCAAATAAAAAGCCGATGCGTCGTTACCCAGAGGCAGTCGTTTTTGAATAGGTACTTTGAAAAGGAACCAAGTGACCCCCGACGCACGGTAAGGTCTCTTGTTCCCTCTGAAAAATAATAAAGCTATAATAAGCTAGACTTAAAAGAAAAAGTGTAACGATTATGAAATAAAGCAAGTAAAAAGTACAAGTTTTTTAAAGTGAATCTTTTGAAATAAAATCAGTGAAGAGATCTATTAGTACAGGGCTGGTGACCTTCTACCTATAAAGCACTCCCAGTCCTTGCTGTTAAAATTGCACAGCAATGTGCGTCACAACGAGTACCAGTATGCCAAAAGAGCATGACATGACATCAACTTGCTGAGAGAAGCGAGACCTATCCAATCTCTGCCGATCTAGGGTCACGGCTCCCTTCACCACAGCCATTACGATGCTACCATAAGGGGGCCATCCCAAGGTGAGGTGGATAAAACCTTGTTATCCAGAGCTCCTCTAACCCCTTAGTACCAAGTAAGCCATTGTCGGGCCGCCAATTTGTATAGCTTTCATAAAGCATGATCAACCGACCATGAATACTCCCAGTTTCAATCTTTCGTGCAAGATATTCTTTTTGAAAATGTACTGGTAACTCCGTTCGGGCCTAGATCTTATTAGCAACGTCTAACAATATTGCACTTGGCCTATATAGGTAATACAACCCTTATGGGCGCTGTCAGAGAGGACCACGTGAAGGTTAAGATATGCCCAATTCAGTCTGGATAGGCTTCGAGATTCACCATTTGGATATTATAGATGACCATGCATACTAACCATATAAGCACTACTAACATACACACCTGATTTCCGTCATTTATCAACTTATTCCTAAACTAAGACATCCTTTCGCCCCCTGCCCAAGAGGCGAAGTCTGCCTATCTCCTTTCTCCATTCTCCATCTATGTCTGAGATTTTATTTCTGGCTTACATGAGCACATAACTTCATTGTATCATGGGCCATTTGCCTAGCATTACTACAGTATCCACAGAGTCAAAAATCTCAATTTTTATCTCGCAGAATCATGTGCCTATTTATAAATAGTAATCACCTTGCGGGCTGTACCCAACAATGCGTGCACATAATTCCAAATATAACGACTTTAACGACATTAATACCATTCCACGTGATCACACTATTTTCCAGGAGGATATGCCAAAGCGATCTTCAGTACAAGTTAAACACGTAAACAACCCACCAACAAATTTCTTCCATCAAGTATGCATGCTATCCTCTTATACAGCTTTCATCTTGTTCAGCATTGCGTTTCCAAAACCAAAACTTGCAAAAAGTAAGTACAGCTGCGCAAACAGTCACAGCTAATAGACAGCCACAAAATAGGAACTGGCAGCAGCCAGTATTCCGAGAAAGTCGAATTCCGCCGCCGAGATATAATAATGCCAATATCTCGGCTAGATCACCATCATAAAATAAGAAGAACAAAATAAATTTAACGGCATTCAGACAGGAAAACTAGATGCAGCGGGGGTCAATTTCGGCAGCCCCTCACACATACAAACTACAGCACAAGTTCACAGAAATCTCGAAACAATATCGACACATGCAGCAATAAATCAATTCATATCCCCGTCCAAATAAATAAAAATTCATTAACTTTTTCTTTACCTGACGATCTCCCCTCTGCTCCCAAACTTAAATTTCTGATTAATACAGGAGCAGAGATTAGTTTAATAAAACTACATGCGCTAAAGTCGGATTGTGTCTGGTACAGAGGTGCTGTCTGTAATATTAACACATTGTTTACAGAGCCCACTTGAACAGAAGGACTAATATTTGCGAAACTATTTCTGGCAATTTAACTCCATCCTAGAGCACCCATTTCAAATAGTGGGTAATAACTCCATCCTCTCATACAATTGCCTGCTTGGTCATTACTTTTTATCTCGATACAATGCTAGTGTTAGTTATAAAAATAAATACATTTCTCTAGAAATAAACTATTGAAATGAATCTTATCCGTACGAGCAATATTACTCCAATTATCTGTATGTTTGTTTAAAAAGCGAAGACCCAGAAAAGAGGCTTCAAACAAAAAGTCTATTATATATGGAGATAACATTCTGCAACAATCAAAATGACAAAAAAGTATCTTCATCTAATGCTTCACAAGAAGTGAAGCCAAAAGGTACTTAAATAAACTATCTCCATCAGTACTTCCAAGCAATACGGAACCAGTAAGTAATGAATATCCATAGCTTCACAAAATAGGAAGCATAAACACGTAAACAAATCTCCATCTTTAGTCGTACAAAAGGCTAAATTATATAAAAATCGATCCGCGTCATCTAACGCTTCACGAAAGGTAAAGTCTGGAAACAAATCTAATAAAACTTCGAGGAATTTCAATAAACCTCTAACTCCTTCTAATTCTATCGAGTCGGAATCATGTAGTGACTCCTTCCAAATTCAACAAAAGATGGAATCAGATCTCCTTCCCATTAGAAATTCGAAAGAATCGGATTTACATAAATTAATCATAATTCCGGCTCAATCAGAGTGTGTTATTGAAATTCCAACTCCTTCTCTTCAGAATGGATCGGTCTGTTTCAAGAAGGGAATAAAGCCAGGTTTATTTCTTGGAAACTCGATCATCGAACCAGTCAACGGTATGGCAAAAGTCCTAATCCTTAATACAAATGACGAAGACGCCGATCTGGGCCCTTACGAGGTAAACCCAGTATACCAAGACTGTGACGACTTTGTGGTCATCTCTACAGACTGTGACAGAGATCCAATTAAGTTCTGAATAGAAAAACTGCTAAATGTTATAAATTGGATCACTGTAATTCAGAAGAATCTGAGAGTATTCGCGATATCTGTAAGGAATTCAACGATCTGTTCTTCATAGAGGGCGATTTGCTTTCATATACAGATACGATCACACAGAAAATCGAAACCATCTAAGACAAACCACCCACTTATATCAAGCCTTACCGACTTCCTGAGGTAAGCCGAACTGAAATAAACCGGCAAATACAGGAGATGCTTGAGTTTGACATCATAGAATCCTAACATAGTCCCTGGAATTTTCCACTTCTCGTGATTCTCAAAAAACCAAATGAGTATGGAAACAAAAGGCGGAGAGTATTGGTAGACTTTCGTCGTATTAATTACAGGGAGAAAAGTTCTTTAGCCACACCCTATGGCCACTACAAATACAATCGTGTGACGTTCGGTTTAAAAGGAGCCCCTGCAACCTTTCAGCGAGCCATGAACATTGTTCTATCTGGACTTCAAGTTATTTGTTTCCTCGTATACATACACATACATATACAGCCACAAAACAGATCTCCAATGATGAGTGGAGGCAGCTACAAGACAGATCTCCAGTGTAGCATGGCGCAGCTATTCCTAGCAGTCACCGGTTGTAGTAAAAGACTTCAATCCGATCGTTCTCTATAACTCAGTGTGTATTTTGATATATTGCTACCTTATTTATGTACATTGGTTCCGTAAGCATTAATATAAGTAGTTTTTATTAACAAATGCAAGATTGCATTTGTTTATAATTATTATGCGGTGTGCATTAACATTTGCTGTTCTTACTAACAAGCGGTATGCATTAACCTTTGGTTTGACCCACTGTTTATGCTTATCGCGAAGAATTTAAATAAATGCTTGATTTCTTTACGATCCATTATTGCAAAATAAATCATAATAAATGTTATTGATTAATTGGGAAATGTTTTTTCTGGGTCGATTGAAACAATTGAACTTGATATTGTGCAAATTCGCATTTTAATTTATTTGCTAAATGTTTATGCTTTTCTTTCGGTCGTTGCACCACACCATTCCCTTTACGGAACAAAAAAATAATAATAATAAAAATCTTTTTATTTGTTTTTTATTTTTAATACTAACCTTATTTTTGTTTATACCTTATCTACATATTTGGTTAAAAATAAAATTTGATATATTATTGAACTAAAGGAATGCTTGGTAAGCAAAAACAAATATTTTTCTTCTCTCGTAATTGTTACACAATTATTATGCTACAGAACACTATACGGACCATATACAGTACTAATTATTCTACTATATTTTATATTATTATATTATATGAACTTATTATATTAGATTATTATGTTAATTCTATCTATAATAAACTTATAAATTTCTTGCGTTAATTTTAGTACATTGTTAAGTTCTCTTAACATAGGTTAAATTTTGTATTGCACTTGCTCATTTGTATGTATTATCTTCCCGTCTACTTCACGTTAATGGGCTTATTATGTTTTTTTTTTCATATACTTGAGGATGTTTTCTTCCTTAACTACCGTCGTTGGTTGTGTTGTAGTAAAAGCTGGCCTTGTTGTTATTGGTCTATGTTGTTAATATAGCACTTAGTCGTAATCTTCTTTAAATTATCTTGACGATATGTTATTTGTAAAGATTATGTGAGCTTATGTTCATTACTACTTTTATTGATGATCATTCCAATTACACTCTTTCTATTCTATCCAGTTAATTCATTCACCATTATTACTTAATTTTAATGAACATAAATTATCAAATCACATATGTAATTAACATGTCGTGTCTTGGCATATGGTTAATTAAATTTCAAATTCACTGAACTTATGCCCAGCTTATTGGTTCACTTAAATCGTATATACTAGATCTAGCATATTGTTAAGCTATGAAAGAATAATATCTTTCAACTTAACTTGTGTTAGTGATCAGAATTGTTGACACTGCAACTATGATCAATGAATTCGATTATTGCTTCAAGTATTGCAATTCTGCAATAACTCCCCCCTTTAGAATTATTAGACACATTGTTTAATATGTAAGAAAAAATGTATAAATAACCAGTACCTGATCAATAAAAATCAGACTTAAACTGACTACCGAAAGGTGTCTTTTTATTTTTCAACATCGGCATACTCTGCCATCATGCTATTACAGCGGCATACTCTGCCTTAGCAAAACTCAACTTCGGCATATTCTGCCATACATTTATAAAGCGGCATACTCTGCCTTTAAATACAAAATAGCGGCATACTCTGCCGCTCATTATTATATTGGCATAATCTGCCTTAAATAATATAACAATAAAACAGCGGCTCCTCTCAAGCCATCAAAAGTAAGTTCGGCAGCCCTCTGCCTATTTAAAATTTAAAATCAAAGTTCGTCTATTTAATTTAAATAATCATGAACAGCATTACACGATTCTCAAAAGAAGCAAATATTACATGGCGATCCTGCAAATCGGACCAACGACAGAACGAACATCTAGAGGACCCAACAATTAGAAAGAGAACAGCACCTAGACGCCTCGCAACTCCAAAACAACAAATAACCGTACTAAAACCAAATGCTGAAAAAACTACGGAAGAACTTTGGCAATCTATCAAGCAAAAAAACAACTTGGAAGCATCAACCATTTATCGAAAGAGAAAACACATAGAGGAAATAGAAACACCTCCAGAAGAAAAAACAAAATCAAAAGCAATAGTGACAAAAAAACAAAAAATTTCCATAGAAGAAGCCATCCAAGAAAATCCAGAAGCAGGACCCAAACCTATTACAATTTGTGAATACAGACAGTTATCAACGAACAGCTTTCAAAGAATGCTCTCTATTGCACTAAGCGGCCTAGATGACGGCGCATTTATATACGTCGATAATATTATAATACATGGCTGTAGTCTTAAAGACCACAATCAAAATCTGGAAAGAGTACTAAAAAGACTTCAAAAATACAATTTAAAGCTTAATCCAAGCAAGTGCAACTTTTTGATTACAAAAAATGGAGTCAAAACCGATCCCAGTAAACATGAAGTAATACGAATGTATCCAGCACCACAGAACGTGGATGACGTGCGACGATATGTAGCCTTCTGCAACTACTACAGACGTTTTATATCGAATTTTGCAGAAATTGGTCGACCACTCAATGAACTCCTAAAGAAAAACAAGTTGTTTCTTTGGACAGAAGAATGCAGGATATCATTCGAAAGACTCAAAACAAAGCTGATAACTTCACCAGTTCTCAAATATCCAAACTTTAACAAACCGTTCATTTTAACGACCGACGCTTCAAATTTTGCGCTTGGAGCAGTGCTTTCGCAAGGCGAAATTGGACAAGATTTGCCAATATCATATGCCAGTAAGACATTAAATTAGCACGAATTAAACAAATCAATTATCGAGAAAGAATTGCTTGGAATTCACTGGGGAATAAATTTTTTTAGACCCTATCTCTATGGCAATAAATTCACGGTCGTGACAGATCACCGACCGCTAGTCAGTCTTTTCACGCACAAGAATCCATCATCAAAGTTAACAAGAATTCGTTTAGACCTTATGGATTATGACTTCGAGATTGTGTATAAACAGGGAAAAATGAACACAAACGCAGATGCCTTGTCAAGAATAAAGATAGATTCTGACAAGTTAAAGTCAATGATACCGACGGAAGTAAATGTTATCACACGCAATATGGCTAAAGAGCAGCAAAACGGAATAGAAAAAAGGGACAATGTAGAATCTGACGAATTCTATAAATGGGAATGTACATCCCTCTCCGATATAAGAAATATAGTAAAGATTCAATTTGAAATAAAATTAGATCCAGCATATGCGCAAAGAAATAGACAAAGCTTGCCAAAAATAAATATATCTATGAAAGGGGTAACCGTTCAGTACAGCGATAATCCTATATCTAACTCTGGTTACATAATGGAGAAGCTGATACAAAAGATGAACGAGAATAACATTAAAGTATTAGCACTCGCAAAGGACGATGCTAAATTCAACTATATGGAAATAAATGAATTCAAGAAGAAATTCAATAAGCTGCAGCAGAATAATAAAAGTGGTAAGGCAACACCACTAAGAATATTACTTTATGAGCCCCCAATAAAAATTAATGATCCCAAGAAAAAGGATGAATTGATCAAAGAATACCACGACACCATGCACGGTGGGCATGCTGGAACTAAACGCTGCATAAATAAGCTAAAACAACGGTACATCTGGAAAAACCTTAACAAAATGGATAAAGAATACATAAACAGATGTGACACATGCGCAAAGAATAAATACACAAGATACACAAAAGAACCGCTAGTGATAACAGACACGCCATCCACTAGTTTCGAAACAATCGTAATTGACACAGTAGGACCATTAAGGATGTCAAATGGTTTTAGATATATTCTAACACTACAGTGCGAGTTAACAAAATTCATAGAATCATACCCAATGGAAACAAAAGAAGCAAGCTCGGTAGCAAAAACGATTGTTGAACGATTCATTCTAAAATATGCATGTTTCAAAAAATTAAAAACAGACAAAGGAACAGAATTTGTGAATGAACTGCTCAAACATATCTGCAAGCTTCTGAATATAGAACATGTCACGTCCACACTATTCCATCATGAAACACTAGGGTCCATTGAACGAAACCACAGAGTCTTGAATGAATATCTAAGAATGTTCTCAAAAGAAGACAACTGAGATGAGCTAATTCCCTACTATGTATTTTGTTATAATACGATACCACATACGGACACGAGTTATACACCATTTGAGCTAGTTTTTGGGAAGATAGCAACTCTACCTGCGGAAATCTTGAAAAACAAAGCGCAAATAGAAAGCATACATAATTATGCAAAAGAATTAGTAACAAGATTAGAAAGAGCTCATGAAATAAATAAGAAACACGTCGAAGAAGCAAAAGCACAGCGAAAGGATATAAACGACATAAATTCCAATCCTTCGAAATTCGAAATAAATGACCATGTATACCTGAGAATCGGTACAAGAAGGAAGCTTGAAAGTCCTTTTGATGGACTTTACAAAGTTATAGGTCAAAATGGAGTCAACTCCATAATTCTAATAAACAATAAACCAAAAGAAGTACATAATAATAGACTGATAAAATGCAAATTTAAATAAGGAAACACTACTGATAGTATATCATAGACATTCTTAATATCATTTATAACAAATTACCTACACATAAGAATAGATAATACTAAGTAAAACCCTGTCATGACAGACTAAGTAAC
Organism: Dioctria linearis; assembly: GCA_963930735.1. Classification (NCBI taxonomy): domain Eukaryota; kingdom Metazoa; phylum Arthropoda; class Insecta; order Diptera; family Asilidae; genus Dioctria; species Dioctria linearis. Next base: position 175,334,487 of record OZ005740.1, read on the forward strand.
CTAATAAGAATAAAGAGCTTAGGATAATTAAATAAATTGAAAGTAGAATAAGTACAATAAGTACAATAAGTACAGATACAAAAAAAAAATTCTTTTATGTACAAAAATTTTTTTTTTATTTTTTTAAGGGTGAGGATGTAAAGCTATGAAAGAATAATATCTTTCAACTTAACTTGTAGTTACTCCAAACAGATAATGTTACATGCCTTAACAATGCATTGTAGAGCCATGACCACAAACAAGAAAAATAAACAGAAATCAGAACGATAAACGAAAAGAAAAACAAAATAAACAAAGTTTGCTCGACCTTAAGAGGAATTTGCAACATACGCAAATTTCGCTTTGCAAGCAAAAACGTTCAATTATGAAAACATAAATGTAGCTGAGGTCATCGCTCTACCAAACCAATAAGAAGTGATTCGTTATGAAGTTCAGTGATCAGAATTGTTGACACTGCAACTATGATCAATGAATTCGATTATTGCTTCAAGTATTGCAATTCTGCAATAGCTCCCCCCTTTAGAATTATTAGACACATTGTTTAGTATGTAAGAAAAATGTATAAATAACCAGTACCTGATCAATAAAAATCAGACTTAAATTGACTACCGAAAGGTGTCTTTTTATTTCTCAACATCTCTGCCACTCATTATTATATTGGCATAATCTGCCTTAAATAATATAACAATAAAACAGCGGCTCCTCTAAGCCATACAAAACCGTAAGTTTGGCAGTTCTCTGCCAGGTATAATTTTAATAAATAACCGGACCCAATAATTAAAATACATCATGAATAGCTACCAAACAAATTGGTGGACACATTTATTACAATATACTTAATTGTATACAAGAAACATAAAAATAAGCACATATCGTGGCAAGTAAATATCCATGCCTTGTCGGGGAACGAAGCGTTAAATGCTGTTATTAGCTCACATTTAAAACTCCTTTATGTTCTCTGTCAGACGAAGGCTAAGATAGAGCCTCTACTGCCACTAACAAGTGCTGTTTGTTCCGAGTGAGGATCGGTGAATGGCGCCGTGCCAATGGCTCTGGATTATTAATTGTTCGGTTGCTGGAGGATTCCTGCTTCCACCTGCCGTAGGCTTATAGGTTGATTCCTGTTGGGTTGCTGGTGGATCCCTGCTTCCGCCTGCAATATTCTGGTAGGTCGATTCCTGCCGGGTTGCTGGTGGATCTTTGCTCCCACGTGGCATCAGGTTATTAGCCAATTCTTGCCGAGGTATTCTAAATACATCGCACCCGGGTTCGCGTAGCATCCTGCGCTCAGGACTTCCTGGAGGGCTACATACTATGTCTTCCAAGATGTAAAGCATATCATCCTGTTCATATGTAAATGAAATCTGGAATGGTAGCTTGTCAGTATTCAATTCACTTCAATTCAATTAAAATTATATATTGAGTTAAAGTATCTCAGACGTTGAAATCTTTGATAATACAAACTTAGTTGGTATGTTTAACGGAAAATGCTAAATTAATATTAAACTAACCGCATTGATTTCTTAAATAAATTTAAATGTGTAATATGTTTTGGGTAAATAAAATTCCACGGAAGAATAAAATCATAATATACAGAGTTGTTGTAATTTTTTTAACACATCTTTTGTGGCCCCATATCTAAAAGTAGTCTTTTATTATTGGTACCAAAATGGGACTTGTAACTGATACTTCGGAACAGGTACTTTTGATACTTGGAACAGGTTGGAACTGTTCCAATAAAATGTCCCAATTACCCATCCCTACTTTCCACCAATGAATTTGGTACCACAATCTGAGTTCTCGCTACATAGTCCTCTTCGAGCTACAGATCTCTGTAATGTTGCGGGGAATGCCTCAGATATAAGATTCGATACCGATTCTTTGTGTATGGCTTTTGTAGCTATACAAACAAAAATACAGAAGTATGCCTTTTGTAACCTTGCGCTTGATAAATTTGAGTCCTTATTATTACAGGTCCGGCATAATAAAATCCCAGTTTCGTAAATCGGGATGTTGGTAAGTTTCCCATCAACTGTCTTCTCGTCGTAGTGCGATATTTAAAACAAATAATGCATTTGTGTAATCGACTGGTGATGCAACGTCTAGCATCTAAAATCCAATATCGATCTCGACTAGTGCTGAGAACCAGGGATGGACCGCCATGCATAGTTTCTAAATCCAATTTATCAATTAATAGCAATGTGATGTGAGATCACGTGGTAAAATGATTAAGTGCTTTCTATCATATGGGATTGAAGCAAATTTTTTTACTGTCGGAAATTTTAAATAGGCCAGGGATTTCTCTTCTATAGTAAATTTTTCAAAAAATAATTTTTTACTGTCGCAAATTTTAAATACGCCGAGGACTGCCTTTTCTATAGTAAAATTTTCAAAAAATATTTTTTTACTGTCGCAATTTTTAAATACGCCGAGGATTGACTTTTATAGTAAATTTTTCAAAAAATAGTTTTTTACTGTCGCAAATTTTAAATACGCCGAGAAAGTATGGTTGTCTTCAACGGCTCTCAATCTAGTTCTTTTGAACAGACATCTGGTGTTCCCCAAGATACAATATTAGGTCCCTTTATTTTTTTAATTTATATCAATGATTTACCGACTGAGATTACTTCGGACATTTTGTTGTACGCTGATGACGCTAACATTTTTAGAGTAATTAACGACATTCGTGACTGTAAGAGCTTGCAAGATGATATTAAAAACTTGAAATTTGGTGTAAAAACAACCATCTGGATCTTAACGTAGACAAACGTAAGAGCATAACTTGCTCTAGAAAACGTGATATATGTAATCTTATTCCACTATAAAATTAACGATATTTCTTTATCATATGTCAAAGAAATAAAAGATTTAGGAGTTACTTTCGATGAAAAACTTCTCTTCGCTCCCCATTTGAACCATATTACTGCTAAAGCTTATCGTCTTCTGGTGTTTTGCAAGTGTAAAAGTAAGTAGAAAAATTGTATTTTCTGATTTTGTTGCGTTTTGTGAAGGTATCTAAGTACCTAGGAATTTCAAATTGTGTATTCACTGCGTATCCTGGCTATATTGTAAAAAACATATTATGGAAATCCATGCAATACTTACAGAGGAACATGGATTTTGTCTCTCAAGGTACCCACAAATTATAAATCACGCGAAAATGATCAATTTGGTCGTCGTCCAGTACAGAAGAGATGCTGTACAATTTTCAAATATACACGGTAAAGCTTGTGTGTATGATGAAATCGCATCTATATTTTTTCCCCTAATTATATATGTTATTAGTTTTTGAATCCGATAAACCATTTTGGAAATAACTGCAAAAGAAGTGTAGCAGTCCTTTTTAAGGTGAAAAATTGGCCGTTTTTGGTACAAAAATTGACATATTTGCATCTCATCATTGCGAAGAACTGGTAAGTCCTGGAAATTTACTTCCTATGACAAAAAAGTTCACAACGGAGTACTAATAGATGTGAAACAAAGAACGGAAGAAATATATGCAAAATATTGAAGCTAGGGTGTATATGACCCTAGAGCAAAAAAATCGTCTTTAGGCGGTCAAAATTCAGCTATCACATTAAAATTATCAAATACGAACTACACCACCCGATTTCCCTATACTCCCTCTTTAATTTGGTACTGAACATGAAGTAGTTTTGACAACCCCCTATGAGGTGGTACGACCCCCAACCCCCCAAGACACCCTCCCCACAAAATTGTACTCTAAACCCTTAATCCTGTAGCGTATTCCCCATACGCTACCCTGTTCCCTTCCCTCCCAATCTGTTTTTTTTTATTTACTTAGCCTCTCTACCTTCTCTAGAGAGGCCGCAATTATTTCCCAAGGTAGCAGAAAAGGGGGGAAAAGTTCGAGAAGTAGCCTTCTGCTACTTTTACATCAAAAAGCATAAAAACCTGTAAGAAAAAATTGTGGAATACCTATTCAAAACAAAAAAAATGGGAAAAGAATTAAAACAAGAAAAAATTACAGGTTGTGCAGAACGTGCACTAATTACAATCTTTTCCAGGAATCCTAGAACTGAGAAATATTAAGCCCTGAAAAGATAAAAAGAAAGAAAAATAATATTTTAGTTCAAACGAAAAATTCTAATTTGCGCAAAACTAGCAGAAATTACAATTTTTCATTCAAATCATACATTCCGTAACTTTAATTCGCCTAGGTGTAAAGCATCACGCGATACCATCACGCAGTGTATTACAGCAGGCCCGACCGAAATTCCTAGAAAATTTTGGCTTGACTGTACACGATCCATGGCAACGATTTTGATTGGAAATTGTACTACACCCGTACAGATACGCAGCCGAGTAATCGCGAGCAGTAAGCGAATCATTCCTTGGTTGAACGAAAGCGCTCGCCTGTCGGTGGGTTGAATGATGGAACGGGACAATGTAGGCAGACTGCGTGAAGTCGGGGAGTTGATTTTGAACGAGCAAAGCGAGAAGACCTGCGTGCGTGTCTTGCCGAAAACTTCTGACCGGGTTTTTTTTTGTTTTTCAGAGTTTCCTTGTTCTTTGAGTTAGTAATTTTGTTCGCCTGAAAAATATCGGACTAGTAATTGGAGGTGAAATATATTCGAAATCAGCTGTGAAAATTACCTGTGACATCAGCTGGATTATTTGAAGACGTTGTTCACCTGAAAAATATCGGATTACTTATTGGAGTTAAAACATATTTGAATTAGTTGTGAAAATTACGTGCGATATCAGGGGAATTATTTATTGACTTTGCTCACCCGTAAATTAGCATATTAGTTGTCAGTGTCAAATGTAATCCATTTAGTTTGTGAAGATTACTTGCGATATCTGCTGGCTTATTTAGTGACGTTGTTCACCTGAAAAATTAACACATTAATTATATTAGTTATTGCTGGTGAAATATAATCGAATTAGCTTGTGGAAATTACCTGCGACATCAGCAGAATTATTGAGTGACTTTGTTCACCTGAAAGATATCGGATTAGTTATTGGTGGTGAAATATATTTGAATTAGTTTGTGAAAATTACCTGCGATACCAGCTGGTTTATTTAGTGACTTTGTTCACCTGAAAAATTAACACATTAGTTATATTAGTTATTGGTGGTGAAATATAATCGAATTAGCTTGTGGAAATTACCTGCGACATCAGCAGAATTATTGAGTGACTTTGTTCACCTGAAAGATATCCGATTAGTTATTGGTGGTGAAATATATTTGAATTAGCTTGTGAAAATTACCGGCGATACCAGTTGGATTATTTAGTGACTTTGCTCACCTGAAAAATTACTAAATTATAGTTTAGCTCTGAAATCTAAAAGAAATTAGTTGTGAAAATTACCTGCGACATCAGCTGGATTATTTAGTGACTTTGTTCACCTGTAAATTAACCTCTAAAGCATCAGTGTGAAACATAATCGAATTAGTTTGCCTAAATTACCTGCGACATCAGCAGAATTATTGAGTGACTTTGTTCACCTGAAAAATATCGGATTAGTTATTGGTGGTGAAATATATTTGAATTAGTTTGTGAGAATGACCTGCGATACCAGCTGGATTATTCAGTGACTTTGTTCACCTGAAAAATTAACACATTAGTTATATTAGTTATGGGTGGTGAAATATAATCGAATTAGCTTGTGGATATTACCTGCGACATCAGCAGAATTATTGAGTGACTTTGTTCACCTGAAAGATATGGATTAGTTATTGGTGGTGAAATATATTTGAATAAGCTTGCGAAAATTACCGGCGATACCAGCAGGATTATTTAGTGACTTTCCTCACCTGAGAGATTACCAAATTATTGTTTAGTTCTGAAATCTAAAAGAAATTATTTGTGAAAATTACCTGCGACATCAGCTGGATTATTTAGTGACTTTGTTCACCTGCGAAAGATTACCACATTAACTTTGAGTTCTGAAATCTAAAAGAAATTAGTTTCTGTATGCGTATATGCGACGTCAGTAAGGTTATTTTGGGAGTAATTTGGAGCACCATGTGAAATTCTGGTGGCTCTGGTACACTGTGGAGATCCTGGCATCCTGTTCATCGATGGCGCTTGGCAGTTGCAGATTTCGCCTCTAAAACGAGTTCCACCAATCGTGGGATTCCAAAACAAGTAAGAATAGGTCGTAAGTTAGATCTAGTTAGGAAGGTACCTTAGGTAGGTTGGAGTAATCGTGAGAGTGGAACATGCACCTTAAGAATATTTTTGTTCATAATATTAATACCGTCATATAAAGTTTCACCGATTGTTTTTATATTATGCTCCAAGGAGTAAGTGCGCTAGTCCTGGCGTAGTTAAGTAACCAGTGAAACTGGAGGAATTTATATATTTCTAGAGATCTACATTAAACCACGATAACTCAATTTACGAGATTCTTTTGTTGTGTTTTTTTCTTTCTTTTACGATATGGAAGAGAGACAACCGTTGTGAGGCCAAAGGCAGGGTGGTAGAGGACCACAGGTCAACCCACCTGGACTTATTTTTTTTTTTTGGTTTGAAAGATTGTTCTTTTCGGCTTGATATTAAGTGCGTCTCAGCCTTATGACTAGCTAGGTCGACCGTTATGGGGGTGGGGTCACGTCTCACGGAGTATCCAGCCTAACACACATCCTCGCGACCACATGGGGCTAAGCAAATAAGCAAGGCTTTGGAGGCTTCGGCAGGGTGCATGGGGGCTTTAGGGCCCAAACAATCCCTAAAGTCGCAGTTCCAACGTTATCTGGAGCTCCCTGTGCTTTCTATCTCATTTGGTTCTTTTCGCCGGCAGGCATTGTAGAACTCTCTGGGTGAATTGGGAATTGTTCGGCGTTGCTGAGATCTTTCATTTTGTGTTATAGCATTGAATCAAATAAATTCTACTCCTTCTAGGTTTTCTAGGTTTCACCAGGAGGAGGAAGTCCTCCAGTAGATCTTCTTGTTTTTGTCTCCCTGTCCGTCTGCAGTCTCGAATACAACATTTTTTCTTTTCCGTCCGTCCACCTGTCTGGTCGGATATTTTATTGATTGTGCGCAGCTCAACAAATATCAAGGGATGTGGGTGGTAAGAAACACCCCAAGCCGGCTAATCGCTAGCGGCATATTTGCTGTGCAGCCGCCCAAGCCAATCCTGCGATGATTTTGCAGCAAAGAGGTATCGGATGTGGTACCTATCTGCACCCAGGTGAAAGTGGTTGCAGGTAGTTTTGTCCACTGACAAGCTCCTCGTTACAATCCATCAGAAAAAACCCAATACTCTACAGTCCCCCCACACAGAGTTAGGCGCCCGTAAATATTGCTACAACAAAATTTACCGCCGAGGCCACTCAAATCTGCAAATTACCATTAATCGAAATAAAATATAGCCTATAATACCAATGCATACCTAATTACCAAATTGAATTCTTATTTTTTTTATTGGGCTTAGAGATCCTAACCTTACCCCTGCGAATTATTGCAGCGCCTGATATTGTCTTAGTTTTTCTTTAATTTCCGTTAATCAGCTCCCATTTCTACCCCGCACGCTCCCCGCCCCATTTCCTCCACCTATCTTGTTTGCCCTGAGCTCCCATTATTTTTTGATACCAAATACATTCTCCTTCTACTCTCCTTTCTCTCGGAAAAACTCGAGAAAACCTACCCATTACATTCCTCAAAAAGTACCCCTACAAAACGGAAGTTTCAAATTATTTCGAGAGTGGAAGGTAATAGGCAAATGTACCTCAAATATGAAAAAAACTCCAACCCTCTACAACAAAAAGTTATACCCTTAATCGTCCCAGGCGATTCGCACTTTTTCACATTTCTTATGTTTTCCATAATTTTCCAACCATGTTAGTGAATTGGGAATGGAGAATTAAGGAATTAGGAATTCTAAGAAAACGAAATTCTCAACTCCCAAATTCCCAAATTCTCCGTGTTACAGAATCCGGCCCAGATCCGACTAGTTGTCTGATGCGGGTTAATTTGGCTGGGGTCACTGGCTGCCACCTCTTGGTGATTTGGGGGTCCCCACTCAGAGATCACATATGTATAGGCAGTCATCGACGACGGTAGCTGAAAGCTACAGTCTGTCTCGCGCTATACTTTGATTTTGAGCTCCTCACTGTGTGGTGTGTGTATAGTTTCGGAACAGTATTAAGCCGGTTTCACCCATGAACGGATTGAGCTTGATTAATTTACTATACTGCGACAATGGTTTCTTGTGCAACATATCTTTATACTCTTTTGCGAAAGCAGTTCCTTGTAAGTGTTTAATTATTGTTGCCCTGCTTGGTTCCATTCCAGCGAGTCTAATTTCTTGCAGACTTCCTTCGTGCTAAAGGATGATTGCGAGCAACTATTTATTAAACATCGTAGAATATGTGGCTTGCCGCTTTATTTCTGTGCTACTACTAACGCTGCTGATACCAGGGCATTATGGTTTTCTCTGGTTACAAAGGTTTGACTAGTGTTTAAGTTATAAGTATTGTTAACTGACTAGCTAGATTGAATTGACTTGAATTCAAACTAACGTTGTCATGTGCTGACCTATGCTCATTTGAGACAGTTAAACCCCAGTTTGTCCCTGTTGTATTTTTCGTGAAGGGCACTATGATGCCTCTTATTGCATCTTTGATCTCTATATTTTCTAGTGCAGCTGTTGATATGATGAATCCCTAAACAATTAGCACAACGGCCGGATGCCTTTTTCTATGTCCAGCAGAATGACCCCGCTGTAATATATATTTTTTTACACCTACTTAGCATACATGTGTACAAGTTCCTCCAGAAGTGAAATTGCATGAACGAACATGCCCGCGATAATTAAAAAATAAAAATTCTAAAACAAACAAAATTCTTAAGAATCGCATTACGTTTGCATTCAATTGTATCTGCGCCTTCGCCCACAGCCATCATGCCAATTTCACTTCTGGTGTATTTACTGCAGACGGCTCCCATGAGCACTTTGCTCTCCGTCAATAAATTTGAGGCGGTGTACTTCTCATGTACATTTGCCACGGTATTTCATGGGAGTCGTCTCTGCTACAATAAAATTATTTAGGTAAGTTCTCTTTATAAGTAGAATACGTGTCTAATAAAATTATTATTCAGTTTTGATTAAGAGAGCGGTCGTTTTCATTCAAAATTCTTTAAGTTGCAATTTCCAGTGATTAATTTTTAATTGGTACAAGCACCAAATACACTCTTGAACAAAGCCTTGGTACAAGGAACCTTCGGCTAGTTAACCACAACTTGTAAAAAACTACAACAACCATTCATTCTGCAATTGGTACAAGCACCAATTGCATTATTAGCACGGCTTTGGTACTAAGCACCTTTGGCCATTTTTTCGACGAAAGTAATCAAGGTACACCCACCTAGACGCACATAGGTAGAGCAAAAGAGCTCTCCCTTAACACCCTTAATTATTTGACATCTGGATGGTATGCCTATCCTACGATTGTCCGGGCACCTTTTTATATTTAACTAGAATATCTGCTAATGACTCTAAAACTCTTAAACGCATAATTAAAAATTGCTTAAATGACTTAAATGTTGTGAGTTCTTGCAGACTTCCCAGCTCTTCTTCCCATAGTTTGAGGGTAATGAATGGCAGTTTCATGATGTCGTATCAACGCCTAAACTTGGTAATTGTTGAATACATTCATCTGTTGTATCGATTATTAACTTGAGTCCCTTTGCAGACTCTGAATATAATTTTACTTGGCTGACTAAGATCTTTAATTGGTGATTATCTAAAATTTTCTTGTTCCCATATCTAGCTTTCAGCTTGTTCCACGCTGGCATATAATCTTCATTTGTAACTGGAGTAAGTCGTAACAATTCCTCGGCATCACCTACTAAATATGATTTCAAATGATGTAGCTTTTGAACTGGTGTCAACTTGGTATTTTCATGAACAAGATAGACGAATAGATCGTCAAATTATCGTCATAAATCGTAGTTGCCGTTATATTTATGCAACTGAATTCGCAGAAAGAAAGACTCCTGTTGAACAACAGTTGTTGAGTCAACTGGCAGTAGTCCCGTCGTATCATTGACTGGAGCGAATTTCCGCACTCATGTATTCCGAGTATTTTCATTCTGTTTTACTATAATTACCCTGATTTTAGTCGTGTGGCGTTTCGTCAGAATTTTCTAATAATTACTCATTACTTACCATATCTGTTTCACTATATACCTCTCATAGTTTTTTTAAATCTGCCATTTTAGATTCGTAGAAATCTTGAGTTGTATAACAGGGGTCGTTTTCCGTTCACTTTCAATTAGTTTCTCTATTATAGTACGCTGCACGTCCTCCTTGAGGATTAATTTCTCTACTGCCTCCATATTAATTGATAACCTAATATCTATGGTTAGCTGAACCATGTAGGTACAACTGTAGCAAAGGTTGTTGGTAACACATTAACAATTGTAGCACAATACTCCTAATACTTCGGTGACAACGTGTGGTCACGAATTGGTTGAAAAACTATTCCTACTGTTGTGATGCCAAGTGTGGGCCCACTTGTAGCACGACTAATAGAAAAAGTGTTCGCAGTAATTTAATGCCTCGTGTAGGCACAACTTGTAGACAAAAGTATTCGAAGAAATTTGATGCTGCGTGTGGGCGGCAAGTATTCAAAACTTGTTCGAAGTGTTTTGATGCACAAATTGTGATAAAATTTAAAAAATGTTTATAATGAGCTGATGACACGTGTAAGCATGAATTGTAGCACAACATTTAAAAAATATGGTTATAATAGTTTAATGACAAGTCTGGACAACTTGTAGCAATGTCACAGAATGCTCTTAATGTCTTGATAACCACTTTAAACACAATTTTACAAACAAACTTTCTTCATTTACTGGTCGTAATTGGAATTACTCTCAATCGCAAGAGTTAACAGGCACACAATCTTGGATGGAACCACCAACAAATGTTTTGTAGCTAGATTACGGCATTAGGTCGTGTAACGGTATGTTGTTGAAAAGATTATGTGGAGGTTTATGTTTCTACTACATTTATTGAAGATTTTTCCAATTACACTCCCTTCTATTTTATTCAGTTAATTCATTCACCATTATTACTTAATTATTAATGAATATAAATTTTCAAATCATTTATGTTATTCGCATGCATGGTTTATTACATGCAATTTAGAAGTTTCTCAAATTCACTGGGACTTATGCAATATTTACTGGTTCACTTAAATATTATAAAACAACCTACGTTGTTTTCTTTTCAAGATTTAATTAAAATGCTAAATCTAGCATATAATTAATTATATGCAAGAAACCTAAAACTAACTTATCCCAACTTATTAGCACTCACACAATACTTATCTTAAACCAATATTCCTGTTTTTTGTTTTTTTTTTGCCAACACCCAACTTTACCGATATACAAGCATATATGAATGATGAACTTCTGTACCTATTGTTCTATACTTTTATTAGCTGAAAACATTTAAAAGAAAGCTACTTGATGCTTGATCTTATTCTTCTGCACCTGCCATCGCTGTCGAAACAACTGAGAGATTTCCTAAGATTCGCCTCCTTTTTATAGTCCCCTGAGCCGCCATTTTGTAATAAGTTACCACAAGAAAAATGCAAAATTAGTATATTTTTCGTATCATAGGAACTTGTAAAATTTGCTCACATCATGTGCATGAATTTCCTCTAATTTATTTTTAATTACCTATGAATTTTCCCGAAATATTTAATTAGTAGAAACTCTACTTTTTACAAAAAATAACAATATGGCAGCCCCCAGCCATATAATGTCATTTTCCGATGTGAAACGAAAATATTTCTCAATTTTCTTGCATCTCGTTCCTACATCTGGTTCTTTCCCACTCATTGTGGAAATAAGTGTTTTAATTTTCGCGAATCCTAGCTTACCTGCTGAAATTCCTCACCTTTTAAGCTTGACCAACAGGTGGCGAGCGGTTGAATTAGTTTGTGGCAGTCTAAGTTGTGAATTTACTCGTCAAACCACAAGAGGCGCTGATATCAACAGAAAAGAATTTCTCGTCAAAAAAAGGATGATGTAATCTAAAGAATTCCACTGTGCTCCGCTTCGAGTTTAATCAATAAGTCATTTTTGTATTCGCGCTAAGGAGGTTAATAAATAGATTATTTTGTATATTAAAATTCGGTCTTTTTTAGTAGTATAACTATAGTAGTAAAGCTTGAGGAAGCATATAAAATACCTAAAGTGGTGACCCCTATAAAGGTACATTGAACATTACTAAAGCGTTTTATTATGACGGAACCTGTGAGTTCAAGCAACTCCACACTAGACAGCAGGGCAAATCAAAGAGCGAATGCAACAACGCAACTAAGACTTCGAAGATTTTGGCGTGAAGATCCAGAGCTTTGGTTCCTGCAAATAGAGGCCCGATTTCACACATGCAGGGTTACAAATGATGAGGACAAATTTTATGCGGTGCTCGCGGAGTTGGATCCAACTGTGCTCATACAGATATCCAACGTTATCAGAAATCCACCGGCTGCAGATAAGTACAAAACAATTAGAGAATAAATTGTATCCTGTTATGCAGTTTCGAACAAAAAACAAATAAACAAGCTCCTTACAAAATTAGATTTAGCTGACAAAAACCCATCCCAGTTGTTGAGAGAATTGAGGAGCATAGTTCCACGAGGCATAGGTGAAGAAGTTATGCGATCGCTGTGGATGAATCGCATGCCAATTAGTGTCAAAAGTGAGGACGTTGAGCTTGACAAACTGGGAAGCATCGCAGATGAAATTTTAGAAAACAGTGATTGTAGAAAAGTTATGGCAATGTCTAATAACCCAGCAATAAATGATACCACAGAAAATCGTATCGGTGTTTGAGAACAACAAATGGATAAATTAGCGACGAAAATGGAGCAATTTGAGTCCATAATCACGAATCTCAACAAGCAACTTAAAGTATAAGGACGTAGCTCGCGTTCGCGAGAGCGTCAACAGCCAGCGATTGAAAATAAAATGTGTTTTTATCATCGTAGGTTTGGAGAAAAAGCTACGCGTTGTACATCTCCTTGCAGTTAGCAGCGAGCCTATTAACTCAAGCCTCAATAACGAGAATCGTTTGTACAATTCAGGGATGTCAAAACTGGCAAATTTCTCATCGATACAGGATCATCTTTGTCAATAATTCCGAAACATTCTTTCCGTGACTTGCCGCCAGGATTTCTTACGCTTTTCGCAGGGAATTCGAGCGAAATAAGGACCAATGGTTTTGGAAGCAAGGAACTAAATCTTGGTCTTCGAAGATCTTTCAAATGGACTTTCGTCATAGCAGACACAAACACCTCCATAATTGGTGCTGATTTCTTCAGTAATTACCACATACTGGGAGATCTAACAAACTGCAAGTTAAGGGACGAGATAACGGGAGTACGTAATAACTGCTCTTAATAATAAAATTAACTTTCACGATATCCTAATATCAACGCATCGCACACCAAAGCGATCCCGAAGTCTAATAATAATAATAATAATTTAGTGCAACACCACATTTGCACCACGGGCCAACCTGTAGCAGGGCGTCATCGTCGACTAATGGCTAACAAACTATTGGCCGCAGAAAGCGAGATCAGTGAACTGTTAGAGGCAGGAATTCTTCGAATTTCGAGCGGTTCTTAGGCAAGCCCGATTTATCTGGTACCCAAGAAAATAGGCGGCTGGCGCATGTGCGGGGATTATAGAAAGTTGAATGCGCAAACGATTCCTGATAGATATCCAGTAGCACATATTCAGGATTTTTCGTTGGAAAAACAATTTTTTCAACTTGAGATTTGGCTAAGGCTTATTATCAGATACCGATGGCTTCAGACGGCATTACAAATACAGAAATAACTGCGCCAATGGGCCTTTTTGGGTTTGTCGCTATGCCACTTGGGCTCAAAAATGCAACGCAAACATTTCAAAGATTTATTGACTCTATATTTAGAGATCTTCCATTTGTTTTTCGCTATATAGATGATATCCTCATCGCAGCTGAGGACCCAGTTCAACATCGAGATCATATGAAACAAGTTTTTAAAAGATTGCAAGAGAACAACCTCAGAATTAATTTAAGAAAATGTATCCTTGGCCAACCAGAAGTAATATATCTTGGTTTTTCAGTAAGTAAAAATTGTCTATGACCACCACCGGACCGAGTGGCTGCATTGACCAGTTAAGAAAGCCAGAAACGTTATTAGAGCTTCGACGTTTTTTGGGAATAATTAATTATTATAGGCGATGTATACCGCAGGCTGCCCACATGCAGGCACCTTTGAGTTCACTGCTGAAGGTTTCAAAGAAAAATGATAAAAGAACAGTTCCTTGGACCACGGAAACTGAAGCGGCAATTATGTCCTGCAGGGAGAGTCTACTACATGTGACATAATTGGCTTTTCCGGATCCAACAGCTAAGCTCACATTAACAAAGATGCGTCAGATGCTGCGATTGGTGCGTCATTGGAACAGTTCAGTCAGCTATTGGGAGCTTTTTCAAGAAAATTAACAACTGCTGAAAGAATTATAGCCCCTGCGACCGCGAGTTGTTGCCAGTATACGGGGCAATTCGATCTTTTAAACATTTTTTGGAAGGACGAGATTTTTTAAAAGAACAGACTATAAGCCAGTAATTTATGCCTTTACACAAAAGCTAAATAAAGCATCACCTAGGCAGGCTAGACACCTGTATTATATATCTCAATTTTATAAAGTGCTTAAAGCAGAACAAGACAAGGACGAAGAGCTTAAACAACTGTTAAAGCGAAGCTCATAATTAATTCGAAAGAAACGACTACTTGATCCAGAGACAAGAATTTACTGTGATGTTTCATCAAGATACAATCAACCTAACATTCCACTAAAATTGAGAAAGCAGATTTTTGATTCTATCCATGGACTTTCACATCCTACTGGAAGAGCAACATCTCACCAACTTCGCCAGAAATACATCTGGCCTAGCATTAAATTGGTGTGCTGGAATAGTGTCGCAATTGCATCGCTTGTCAGCGATCTCAGGTTCATCGTCACCATAGGAACCTTCCTGGAAAAATTGACGTTCCTGATGATCGTTTTGCACATGTTGATCTGGACATAGTAAAAATTCCTTTTTACAAAGATTGCAGGTATTGCTTAACTATAATAGATAGATTTTCTAGATGGCCCGAGGCTGTGCCGCTAAAGGATATTTCGGCAGAAACAGTTGCAACAGCTTTCTATTCCTCAGGGATCTCGTGTTATGGGACTCCACAGACGTTGACCACTGACCAGGGTACGCAGTACGAGAGTTGTCTGTTCATAACATCGACAAACATAACACGTGGCTTCAACAATATCATCCAGTAAGAACATACAGAAATAAAAAGACAGTTAGAATCGACGGCTGGAAAATTTACGGAAAAGGGAGTAGCTGTTTCAGCCCAAATTGTTAATTTACTCGTCAAACCACAAGAGGTGCTGATATCAACAGAAACAGATTCTGTAAAAAAAAAGGATGATGTAATCTGACGAAAATCACTTTGCTCATTTTTGTATTCGCGCTAAGGAAGTTAATAAAGCGATTATTTTGTATATGAAAATTCAGTCGTTTTTTAGTAGTATAACTAAGGTAGTAAAGCTTGAGGAAGCATATAAAATACCTAAAAGTTAAATTGACTTTTCATTGCGTCAATTTGACAATTGTAATCGCGCTTTTTTAGTGCGAAGGTATGTAGTTTTTCGTCAATCTAATAAACCAGGTTTTATGTGTTTATTATTAGTTCTGTGTGAGTTCCAGCATGAATAATTTGCAGGAAATAAACAAATTCTGCTAAATTATTTATGTTGGAAAGGTGATTTCCGAAATGTCAACAATGACACAAGGATTGAATTTTGTTAATACTAGTGGATATATGTGCTGCGAGTTCATATATTTTGAATGTTCGGACACTTCTGTAAGTTTTGCAAGTGTTTTATGCAGGATCTATGAATTTCGCAAAAAAATTCCAATGTTTTGCTTATGTTTCCTTAGTGTTAATGTTAATGTTTTTATTTTATTTCCGATGTGTTGAACAATAATTATATTTCAATAAATTTATAACTTATAATACACTTTATTTACAATACACTCAGTCCTTGTAAATTTTGAATGAACAAATTACTGTTTTTATATTTATATATTATTACTATTACATAAAAAGTTAATTTAAGTTATTTGTTTTTTAAAACCATATGGAACAGAGCCGTATCTTCTAAAAATCTACGTTTCTCAGCTTTAATGCTATATGTCAACTGAGGAACAAAGACCCTCTCAGGAATTTCAAAGCCAACTACGCTAGAAAAGCATCTCCGGAACGGTAACAACCTCAGTATTTTTAGTGTTCACCGTGTATTTTGTGAAAGTATGGGTATATATTCTTTTACAGAACTCTGAATCATTTCCTTGATAGTGTTAAAATTTACTTGCTGTGAAGCTGTATAGTTAAGTCAAATCCCCTTTACTTTACATACAATTTTTTCAGTGTTATCTTTGCTGCTTAGAACTTTGTATGTGTCGTAGACATTTCACGTAACTGAACACTTCATGAAAAGTCTAGGCACTTCATCAAATGTAAGCAGATAGTATACAAATTTTCGTTTAATGCATTTTCACACGAAGTGTCTGATATTTTTAGTCAATTCATGAAATGCTAACAGCCTTACGCCGATAGTGTAATACCACGCGATATAACCAAATACTAGGAGCGGGAGATGAATGGTGAAGGGGGAGGTCGCACCCCGGCCTGCGACTTCTACACACGCACACACACATATAAATATATAAACATACAGGCGTGCCTTTTAGTATTTAATGAATTGACTAAAAATTTCCGACACTTCGTGTGAAAGTGTGAAAAAGCATTAAACGAAAACTGATACACGATATACTTACATTAAATGAAGTGCCTAGACTTTTCATGAAGTGTTGAGTTACGTCCAATTTCTACGACATATACAAAACTGCTATTATAAAAACATTTGCTTTCCGCACGCTCTAAAACATGTTATGGTCCATTACAGTATGCACTACTTATCTCGCAATCTGTATACTCTGCTCTAGTATGCCATGCTAAATCTAGTTCTTGTGCCATCTACGGTTGGATGTACTTTATCTATAAGATTAATAAAATTTTGTACATCCCGATAATCTCCAGAAAAGTCAGGCAACCAATCAAGATATTTGAGTGGATCTATATTTAAAGTAAGTGTTGTCATGTGTTTTCAGAGATTTTAAAATATTCGTGTAGTTAATGGATTAGTAGTTTCTTTTAAGCCAGAAATCTGCTAATTCGTCTACACATAAATCTTTAATAGAAAATACTACACTCATATTTCATACCCGCTTTTCAGGAGATGAGTCTTTTATAGCTGTGTTCTTTTGTGTCCGCAGAACAGCGCAAAACGAAAAATACATAAAAGATCGACTCATACATTTTCATAGAAGATGTATAAATGAAGCGAACAGTACAAATAGTTCGCTTCAATCGACAGAGCAACTTATTCTCTCCAGTATATGGGAGCTCTAGAACAAGGTACACAAAAGAACACATCTTATGATGAAATTGATGAAATTTAGTAATGTGGTCTTTATTGTTGTCTTTGCCAATAGACGGTTGTTTACTTTCGAGTTCTGCTGTCGTTCTCCTGTATTGTTCCTCCTTCGATATACTTTCGCTGTTGTGAGCGCATTTCTTGGAGCGGTTACCCAAACACACAATTTGTTAAATTAGTATTGGGTGGCTGATGTACTGCTTAAGGCAGCTGTCGGCACTCAAACTGTTGAAAAGGCTTGGTGCGCAGCTTCATGTTGCTATGTCATCTGAAATAGTTATCGGCGTTCAAAGTGTTTCATAGTCTGCAGGAAGCCAGAGAATTAATTATAAGGTAAGGCGAACTCTCAGTTGTGGGAGCTACTGAAGCCGCGTGGATGTTAATAAGATGGAGCAAGATGCGGTAATATTGCTTCCGACTCTCTGAGTCTGTGGCGAGAAGTTTTATACAAGAAAATAACTGCTTCGTTATAGGTATATATTTTCGGCACAACAAAGGTACACAGTTTTGGAGCCTTAATACAACACAGGCTAATAAAAACTCGAATACAAAATGCAATCTGTGTAACATTAATATCCGGATAGCGGAATAATATATCAATTGAATTTATACATTTAAAATTGAACGAACGAACAGGTAAGCTTAAAACTACACACGGACGGACTTTTTGAAAGATGTAATTACATAAAAAAACTGAAGAATTGCCTCGTATTATTTTATGCCAAAACAAACTAACTCGATAAGTCACGGCTCAGGCAATGTTTTTTTTATACAAATTTTGTTTTTCTCTTTTCATTTATAACTTTTTGCAATAGTCAAAGTGACTTTGTTCATATTCCCGAAACTCTACGAAGATTTCGCTGAGATTGTTAAGGAAAGGTTGGTGCATGCAGCTCGTGGTGAAGACAGCCACAACACTCCCGTGCCAGCGAAACCGTAGGTTTAGTGAGTATTAAATCTACCGGGAGGTTGAGCAAATCGTCCAAATCATGTTGTTTGTTGTTGGAATACAGCGTTTCCGTCTGGCATGAATCTGACACTTCATGAAGCCTGAGGGGTTGGTGGTGCACTTGATTGTGTTGCGTTTGGCGAGTCCTCACGACCATGTAAAGCGAAAGTTTGATCTGCACGGGTAGTGTTTTAGTGGTATGGGTGTACCACGCTGTTTATTATCCGACCTGTGTGGCACGTCAGCCAGGTACGTCAAGGTAATAACAGATTTAATTCGGCTGCCCCAGGTTGTAAACGGCGCACCTGACGTCGTCAAGTCGCCATAATACTCCCCCGCCAGCGAAACCACTGGTTGAGCAATACCTAAATTTGCGCGGGCTTTGTGTGGTTCGTCCAGTTCTAGTAGATTGTTGTTGTAGGATTGTGTTTCCATCGGAGAGGAACCTAACCCTTCTCGAAGACCCTGCCGGTACGTGGGCGCTGTGTATCGGTATGTGCTTGTCATGCGACTTGAGTTTCTAAAATTGTGATATCGTGTGTGGTATCATTGTCTATGTTGGTGGTTGAATTCTCAGCACTGGCTGAGACGAGCCTTCAGACACTGGCTGAACCGGCTGTTCAACTCTTGGTGGTGAGTGAATTAATGGTGAGTTGTTTCCATAAATTAAGTCTTTAATCTGTCTAGGGAAACGTTGACCTCTTTGTTTTTTACTTTCATAGTGAAGGATTTATCTTTTCGGATGATGATTTCATATGGACCCTAGTGAGGAGGTTAGAGAGAAGCTCGAACCGAGTCTGTTCGAATGAAAGCATGGGTGCAATTATTCAGGTTTCTGAATTTAAAAAGGGATATCAAAGAATGGTTTGAGGCCTGAACGGATCTTAAGTCCGAAAAGATGTTTCGTAGAGAGATTATGAAGTCATTTTGTTAAAGCCTTGATGAGGAATAAAGGAAATCCCCTGGCAGTCGTAAGCTTTCACCGTAGACTAATTCTGCTGATGTGGTCTGAAACTCCTCTCTAAAAGCTGTCCTGAGTCCTAGTAACGCCAAAGGTAAAATTTTTGACCAGGATTTGTCCTCGTAACCCATTATTGTTGCTTTTAGCGTCCGGTTCCAGCGTTCGAGAAAAAAATTGGGTTGGTGATGGTTGGCTGTGGTTCGGTTACGCTCGAAGCCCAATAGCTTGGAAGCTCATAAAAAAGTGATGACCGAGTTGAGGTCCCTATTCTGTGACTATCGTTCTGGAAACTCCGAAACGCGATATCCAGTTCTGGCAGAGAGTTTCCGCCACTGTTTCAGCATCGATACATTCGACGGGAATGGTTTCAGGGCATCTGGTGAATCTGTCAATGATCGTAAGACAGTATCGAAAACCTTTAGATGGAGTCATAGGACCTATGATGTCGATGTGAATGTCTTGGAAGCGATGTGAAGATGAAGAAAAGTGCCTGGAGCGATCTTGACATGCCTTGACACTTTGCTCTGCTGGCAGGCCAAACAAGCGCCAGCCCAGGGGATTACATCTTTATTGATGGACGGCCAATAATAACGGGATGTAACCATTTTGTTTGACGTGCGAATGCCAAGGTGAGCGAGGTTATGTACTGCATCGAACACCTGCTTTGTAAACTTGCGTGGGATAAAAGGTCTGGTCCCTATAAGTATATAAAATTGCTTATTTGTGGAGAAAATTGGTAACTTCTCGAATTTATATTGGGAATGTTTTATTAGCTTGTCTAACTCATCGTCCTCAATTTGGGTGTCTCCGATAGTTCCAAAATCTATAACGCTGGGTAGGTGAACCCTATCTAAACATGAAAGTGTATCGGCGACGATATTATCTCTGCCTGCAATGTGCCTTATGTCCGTAGTGAAATGCCCTACGAAATCTAAATGCCGTAATTACCTGGGGGAAGCTTTATTTGGGTTTTACCTAAATGCTAAAGTCAGGGGCTTGTGATCCGTGTATAAAGTGGCAATTCTTTCCCCTAAGTGGTATCGAAATAATTTGATGCCTTGGTATGCGGCTAATAGCTCCCTGTCGTAAGCACTATAATTACGCTTAGCGTTGTTTAATTTGGCTGAATAAAAACCTAGTGGTTGCCAATAGCTCTCGACTTTTTGGTGGAGCGCGGCTCCTATGGCTGAATCTGACGCGTCTATGTATAACGCCAGATGAGCTGAAAGCATGGGGAAAGCTAGAAGAGTTGCTTGAGACAACTGGGATCTTACTTCCTCAAAAGCTTTGATGGCCTCCTCAGACCAATTGATGATTTGAATTTCTTTCTTCTTAGAACCTGTCAGATAATCGTTGAGAAGGGCCTGATAAATGGCTGCAAATGGGAGGAATCTGCGATAGAAATTTGTAATTAGAAATGTAACTTCCTGGAGTGCAGTGTGAATGAACTTCTGAAAGGTTTGTGCCGCATTGCATAGACCAAACGTCATGCGTGTAAACTCAAAGATTCCGAATGGTGTGCAAATAGCAGTTTTTTGAACGTCCTCGGTTTCAATGGGAATTTGGTGGTAGGCTTTATCCAGATATAAAGTTGAAAGCTATTTGCATTCTTGCAGATGATAGACGAACTTGTGGATTAGCGGTCGGGAATGGTACGAGCATTTAACAACCTGTAGTCTCCACAAGGTCTCCAGTCACCATATTTCCTTTTTTCCAGGTGTAATGGCGAGGAACACCTACTACTGGAAGGCCTGCATACGCCTTGCTTTAATAGAAAGCCAAATTCTTTTCTGGCCATGGCCAGTTTCTCGGGAGAGAGACGACGTACCTTGGACGCGATGGATGGCGCATTAGTAATAATACGGTGTGTAACTTTATGTGTCACTTGCTTGGTAAAACCCGATTCCACAATTATGGCATGATGTTCACACAAAAGATTCTGGATCTCGATTTCCACCCCTGGGTTTATGAGCACTGAAGGTGTTGAACTTTATCATGTAAATCGTTGACCAGAAGATTTCAAAGAGGTCAAGGGATCAATGAAACATTGCTCTTTGACGTTGATCAATAAACCATAGTGACCTAGAAAATCTGCCTTTAAGATGGGTCTAGGCATGTTAGCAATAATGAATTGCCAAGGAAAGGCACGCCGGAGTCCTAAATCCAAAGTGAGGGCTTTCTTACCAAACGTGTGGATCACAGCAGAGTTTGCCGCGACCAAACATAAATCTGATTTTGCATGGTGATCTGCTGGTGTGGTCAAAATGACCGAAAGGTCAGCCCCGGTGTCGATTAAAAACTGCTTTTTTGTAGATTTGTCAAACAGATAAAGACGACTATTTAATCGGCCAATTCCATCCGTCGTCAATGGCGGAGGGGCGTTTAGTTTGTTGAAGAAGAATTTACCGAATTGGCATTAGACTTTGGAGTTTTATAAGCACAAGCAGGTATGTATTTTTTGGCATCATGTGCGTACTTCTTGTTATACCAGCAAACGTCATGTTGTTGTTCAGACTGGAAACGGGGTGATGGTGGTCGCTGTCTGGACTTTATTCTAGCCTGAAAGTTATTAGGACCTTGTGGATTTTTGTGTTAAATTAATGAGTCCGCGACTAATTCGGTCAAACTCCGAACCTCCTCGGCTAACAAAGAAAGTGCAGAGTTATGGCTTTCAGCAGTCATCGAGACGGTATACACATGCGGATTAACATTAACTTCAGCGATTTTGTTGGCACATGATACCAACGAATCCAGGACTTCTTTGTTGCAAGCGAGAATAGCCTACATGTGCGTAGGCAATCGTTGAAGCCAGCTTGACTTGAGGACCTCCTCAGGCAATTTATTATTATTTAATTTTCGCATTTCTCTCAATAGATGCGATGGGTGTGTATCACTTAATGGTAAGTCAGACAACAGCTGTTATTGCGTGGTAAAACATAGTCTTCTGTGGTGAGATGCGTGCAATAGCGACCTGTGCCTGCAACTGAATGAACCATAATTCCGGATTGCTTCTCGAGAATGGCATACTCTTAACAGAGACAGCATTAACGGAAGGTTCGGGTAGCATATTCGTTGGAAGATTACCAGAGGTCCCTGGCGGGGCACTGCCCCGATCAGAAGTGACGTTAGAAAGGTCCTCAGCAGAAGACCAAAGGTCAGGCATTTTGACGGGTGAACTCTGAAGGCTGAAAATGAAAATGAAATCAGCAGAATCAACGACGGGACAAGCCTTAATCGTCCACAAACGAATAAAAGAAGGAACACTTTGGTAAGTAGAAAAGTTTTACACCTGTACGTTTACAACAATTTGTGTAAGAACCTAGAGCAAAACTATGTAAATTAACGCAATATACAAATCTGTATGTAATATGGAAATTAGAAGAACTTAAAAACTAGCAAACCTTCCCGCTCTTGCAGTTGTGGAGATCGATTATGAATGCCTGGAGTCGTTAATGTGCTTGACTCTTGATGAATTCTTGTTGTTTGATTTTAGGTCGTTATTTGATGAATGACTTTTAACTTGGTGGTAGTTAATTGATGAGTTCTCCTTCCAAAAGGATCTCTGTCGGGGTCACCTGTTTTAGTGGTATGCGGGTACCACGCTGTTTATTATACGTCCTGTGTGGCAGGTCAGCCAGGTACGTCAAGGGAGTATCCTTAACCGGAGTAGAGAGTGTCTCCAGTGGAGACCGGCGTGTATCGTTAGCCTTTTAAATTATTCTTAATAGCTGAATCTTAGGATTGAATCCTAAGCTTGACTGTAGAAGATTCCACTAATGATTACGAGATTTTGGTTAGTTGTATACCAATGACCACGCTTGTGCATGGAGACCTAAAGTCCTCTGAATCTGAAATGAAGATGAGAACGACTGGAGAAATAGAAGTGACGTGAAGGCAATATGGATCGTCCCAAGGACAGCTAGTAGAGCACTTCCGTAGATGAATATAAGTTTCTTTCGATCAGTATTGTTGGGTTAGATAAAGACCCCAGGTTGTCCCTATGACATCCTGAGTGGTACCCTTGTGCTTTATAAAAGTTGCTCTCTATGGATATTAGACCAATGCAGTTTGGTTATGACGTCGCACATGCACAATAAGCAGGTCGATTTAATGGTGTTGTATCGACAGGCGGAGTCGTTGACCAAACTGTATCACATCCGGCACATACACAATAAGCTGCTCGATATATTGGTGTTATATTGACAGGCCGAGGCGTTGACTAAACTGTATCGAATTCAGCACTAGCATTTCAGGATTTGATTGCTTTTCTTCTTAAGGGCTGTGTTGTCTCAGGGAGTACCTTGGTTCAGACCTGTGAGTGGAACCTAAAAATAAGAACGCTGGAAGAAATATAATTTTGCTAATGCGAAAGGGTGGCATCAATTAAATTCGTGACATCCAGTTGAAACTTCTTTATTACTTAATGATGTTCTTTATTGGGGGGGGGGGGGGGGGAGTTGCACCGAACTTTATCTTTTGGTTTTCTCTTTATTATATTCTAACCATAAGTCTAGACAATATTTTTTGGATGTAATCAGGCTAACTTCAGACGGAACAGTAATTCTTTTGTCTTTCTGTTTTCTTAATTCTTTTTCATAGGCTACTTACACATACCGTTTTCTAGTTTTCAAAGTGACCTTTGATGTGTTCACGAAAAGCGAACAGATTTAATTCGGCTGCCCCAGGTTGTAAACCGCGCCTGACGTCGTCAAGTCGCCACAGTGTCATAATCACTTAATACCTCTTCAGGCTCTGGCTGATCAGAACTTTCAGAGTCTGGATGAATAATTTCTTGGTTGTCTGAAGGTGTGAGTAATGGTGACGGATTGTTCTTATGGACGGTAGGATCCGTGAACTGGTGATGTGATTTTCACTACATTATGGTTTCAACCTGTCTGTTTCTTACCTTAAGCGTGTAAAATTTGTCTTTTAGACTGACTATCTTGTAAGGGCCTTCGTAAAAGTGTTGAAGAGAAGTTCGTACGAATAAAAACGTGAGAGCAATCAACGACCTCCTTGAATTTGAAAAGTGATGGACGAAAGTGTTTTGAAGCTTGGACGGTTCTGATTTCTGAAAACGTATTCCGGAGCGAAGTAACAAATTCGTTTTGCGAATGAGTTTTCGAACAGTGCAAGAAATTTCCGGGCAGGCGTAAACTTTCGCCGAATACCAATTCTGCAGGAGTTGCTTGGAACTCCTCTCTGAACTCTGTTCGCAGTCCCAGTAAGGCTAACGGAAGGATTTTTGACCACGATCTCTTTATACGCCATAATAGTTGCTTTAAGCGTCCGATGCCATCGTTCTAAAAAACCGTTGGCTTGTGGATGATACGCCGAGGATTGACTCGAATTGTAGTCCTTGGTCGGTGACGACTGCTCTGGGCACTCCAAAATGCGATATCCAGTTTCGGAGTAGTGCCTCAGCAACCGTTTCAGCGTTGATGCTGGGCAGAGGAATAGCCTCGGGCCATCTGGTGAACCTGTCTATAATGGCAACACAATACCTGAATCCTTGTGAAGGGGGAAGCGGACCAATTATGTCAACGAGAATGCCCTGGAAATGGCGTGAAGGTACCGGAAAAGTGCCTGGGGCACTTTTAACGTGTCGCGAAAATTTGCTTTGCTGGCAGGCTAAGCCAGACCGTGCCCAAGAGCTAACATTTTTGTCATTTTACTCGAGGTGCGAATACCTGGATGAGCGAGATCGTGAATGGAATCAAACACTTGTTGTCTGAAATTTTGTGAAATCAAAGGTCTGATGCCAACAGGGGAAATTTCACAATACAATTCTTTATCCGTGCCAAAAACTGGAAGCTTTACAAATTTAAACTGTGAATTTTGTAAAAGCTCTTGCAACTCGGGATCATCTGTTTGACTATCCGCGATGGAACCAAAATCGTCAATACTCGGAATGTCTATTTGTTCAACACGTGACAAAGCATCAGCAACGACGTTGTCTTTTCCCGCTACATGCCTTATGCGTGTCGTGAACTTTCCAAGAAAATCTAAATGTCGCAGCTGTCTGGGGGGAAACTTTCTCTGGTTTCTGTTTAAACGCAAATGTTAACGGCTTGTGATCCGTGTACAGATTGAAAGTACGTCCGTCCAGGTGATGGCGAAAGTATTTTATGCCTAGGTACGCCGCAAGCAGTTCCCGGTCGTAGGCAGTATAGTTGTGTTGAGCGCTGTTTAATTTTATCGAATAGAAACCAAGAGGTTGCCAACAGTTGTCCACCTTCTGGTAGTTGAATCCGAAGCTGAATCCAAAGCGTCTACGTATTAGCGAGCTAGGCCGAAATGATAGGAAAAGCTAGCAGAGTTGTTGGTGCCAGCTGGGTTTTTACATCTTCGAACGTTTTGGTGGCTTCTGGAGACCAATTGATTTTCTGGGCACCCTTCATCTTAGGACCTTAGCCAGATCTAGTAGTGATCTGTAAGTGATAGACGAAGTCATGTATTAATGGAATAGGATAGCGGTCGAGAACAGTAATAGAATTTAGTCCCCTGTAATCTTCGTATGGTCTCCGGTCACCATTCTTTTTCTTTGTGTGGAGTTATGGAGAGGACCAGCTACTACTTGAGGGTCTACAAATTCCCTGCTTTAACAAAAAGTCGAATTCCCTTCTAGCAGCGGGCAGCTTTTCGGGAGAAAGGCGACATACCTTTGAGACTATCGATGGTTCATTGGTAATGATGCGATGTGTCACCTTATGAGTACTCACGTAACAGCTTTTGGCTTTCGCTATGTACATTTGCGTCGATAAGCACTGATAGTGCTAAATTTTGTCCAATTACGCGTTGTCCAAATGACTTTAAAGCTGTAAGTAGGTCGGTGAGTGACCTCTCCTTGACGTTGACGAGCAAACCGTAGTGACCTAGGAAGTCAACCCCTAAGATGGGTCTCCTTGTTGGCTATAATTAATTGCCAAGGGAATTTGCGACGAAGACCTAAGTTCAAAGTGAGGATTTTTCTGCCGTAAATATGGATGATAAAAGAATTAACAGCCACGAGACATAGATCCGACTTGCTTTGACGATTGACTGGCGATGCCGGTATGACCGATACATCAGCTCCAGTGTCGATTAAAAAACCTTCATTCAAAGACTTATCATACAAATAGAGACGACTATTTAAGAAGCCTCCTCCACCCGTTGTCTATGGCGGGGATGTTTAGTTTGTCGAAGATTTAGCAGAAATGATCGAGTTGGAATCTGAATTTTGTTTGTTGTATGAACAAGGAGGAATGCATTTCCCTTGCTTGTGTTCGTACTGTTTGTGGTACCAACAAAGGGAGTTATTTTACCTAATTGAAAACGAGGTGATGGAGACCTATGTCTCGACTGACTTCTAGGTTGAGAGTGGTTACTACGACTTGGGTTTTGGTTAAGAGCTAAACAATTTGTGACGAGTTTCGCCAAAATACTGACTTCGTTGGCTAACTAGGTAAGAGCAGAATTATGGCATTCGACCTCTGTGGCAACCGAATACATTCGGGAAATTAGCGTTGACTTCCGCAACTGTGTCGGCACATTTAACTAGTGCCCCCAAACTTTGTGTATTGCAGACCAAGAAGGCTTGTATGTGGGGGCAAACGTTGAAGCCACAGTGACATCAACACATTTTCAGACAGCTTCCTATTGCTCAAATTTCGCGACTCTCTAAGTAACTGCGAAGGGCTCGAATCACCCAATGGCAACTCAGTCAATAATTGTTTTAAAAGTTTGTTCTCACTGCCGGTGAGTCTGGAAATTAATGTAACCGTCAACACATCGTACTCGGTGCCCTCTGGTGGATTATATGCGACATCACTTACTATACTAACTATATTCTCATCAAGAGAAGCTAGTGTGTTCAAGAACATTGTTTTTTGCTCATAGATCCATGCCAGGGCGAACTGAGGCTCTAACTGGAGGAACCACAACCCTGGTTTGCCTTTCCAAAAAGGCATACACTTAACTGCGACTGCATTAAGAGAGGTCTCAGCTAATTGTTGACGTAACGGTTGAAGCTTGCACCTGAGAGACCCTCGGCAGAAGAGTAGATATCAGGCATCCTTAGTGAACAATCTCGACGAAGCAAAACGATGAAACGACGTAAACAAAAGTCTCTACGACAAAACTGGATTAAATAATTCGGCTAATTTAAAGGAACACTTTAAAGATAGGAACAGGTTTTACAAACATTCACAAAAGTAATATTAAGAAACGAATTATTTTGATATTTTTTTGAACTTCAAGAAAAAGCAATAATTGGATAACAAGTACTTATTTTAGTACTAGGGTACCAAACCTCTTATTTTGGAGTAATCTTGCGTTGGAAGACACCGATGCGCTTCTAAGATCCGTCAGCTGCCAGGAAATTTCTTTTGGTACCTTACCGCTGGTGGGGGTAACCAAAAGAACTGGCCTGAACGGAAACTCACAGACTGCTAGTTTCCACTTGACTTCTTTTGACGGTTGCTAATAGTCCTGATTTCGGGATCACCAGTTTTGGTGTTTTGGGCGCACTTCTTGGAGCGGTTACACAAACACACAATTTTCTGAAGTAGTATTAGGTAGCTGATGTACTGCTTAAGGCAGCTGTCGGCACTCAAACTGTTGAGAAGTCTTGATGCGAAGCTTTATGTTGCTATGTCGTCTGAAATGGTTATCGGCGTTCGAAGTGTTTCATAGCCTTGCAGGGAGCCAGAGTCTCAATTATAAGGTGAGGAGAACTCTTAAGGCCAAAACACAGTGAGGAGGATACATCAAAGTCGCCGTAAATTGGTTGCTGTCAAAGATTGGAATATACAGATGTCCCATATACTTAGCACAATGAGGGCGACGCGATAAGGTGCCAACAAAAGATTGGGAAAATCTCTAAATTCTGTGTGGACAGTGAATAATTGACACTCAAGTTATGTGGATTTGGATATTTTTATGAAACATAGTAAATTAAAAGATAATAGTAAATAAACTATTTATTTAAATCGTATTAAAATTAATTTCATTTATTAGTTTGAGAAATTATGGGTTATGAGCAGGAATTAATAGAGAAAATAAGGGAAAAAGTTATAATGTGCAATAAACGTCAGTCATCTCATGTACACAAATCTCTTCTTAGTCTTCTTTTTAGTTTTTTCTTTATGCTTTGCAATTTTAGGTAAGCCGAATAAGCTCTACTAGAGATTTTCCTTAATTTTTTCCTTTTTTTCAATTCTTTTGCAATAAATAAAACAGAACAGCTAGTAACGAAGAGCTTGTCAGGCGACAGATCTACCTACATCCACTTGTACCGGAATGTAGATACATACCGCATCCGACAACTCTTTGCCACAAAAATCCTATCCAGGATATGCGTGGGTGGCTGCACAGCAACTGCCGCCAGCGGTCAGTCGGCTAGGGGGAGTCTTTGCCACCCACATTCCTTCTATGCTTGTTAAGCTGTGCATAAAGAGGAAAAATGTTTGACCGGACAGACGGACGGACAGTTAAAGAAGAAGGACTTGAGTGTGTGACTGCAGACGGACAGACGGACAGGAAAAAAAAGCGCTATGTAAGCTTCCTTCTCCTTCTGGAACCTGGAAGCCTATAAAAGAGAAGATTTACTTTATTAATTGCTGCAAAAAAAGAAGAACAGAAGACCTCAGCAAGGCCGAACAAGTGCTAATTCACCCGGAGAATTTTCAACGCTGGCAGATGGACGATTGAGAGAGAGTGAGAGAGCCGAGAGGGTGATCTCCGATGTTGGTGAGACCCCGACTTTGGGAAATACTGTGCCCAATCGCCCCATCCACCCTGGCGAAGCCTCCAAATCCGTATCAAAATGCTCAGCCCCATACGTGTGTTTATTAACGATGACCCATCATGCCTCCACCCTCCATATAGAAAAGTTAATGACTCATTCTCATGTGATTCCTGTTAGTCGTGGAAGCGAGTGAAAGGAAAAAATAAGAGAAACGGAAGAGGGGAAACAAAACCAAACCAAAAAAGGAAAGGAATATAACGTATATATATATATGTATTTTTCTATGTACATTCTTGTTTTCTTTTCCTTTACCTGACCCTTTTTAGGTTAACAATCTCCGCCGTTCATCACTAAGAAAATTGAATGAATGCTTATGCTAGCCTAGACCCTACTAGCTGACATTAGCAGTACCTTAAACAATGTATTCTGCGTATTCAAACATATGTATATATGTATAGTGTCATGCAAAAGACGTATGTACGCCAAAGAAAAGAAACAAAATGACAATCAAGATGCGGATTTACTTAGGTGCACAGATACTACCCTACGTGAATTGTTCCCTCGCTGGAGTGAACTGGAGCTGGTGGGGTGCACCCTCTGATGTACTCCGCGTAACAAACCGGATCAGCTGCTTCTTTTTCGTACTTGCATTAGTGGGTACATTGACATCTTTTCTTTTACCCTTTTCACCTTTTTTGGGTGCTTTCGGGTGAACACTACCGCCTTACTTACTGATTTAGCTTAATATCCTGCTTCGCTTTACGTACTACTATCTCGAGCGATGAAAAGCGGATATTGGTTGCGCACAAAAGGATAAATGCCACTGCGGTTGCAGGTGATTGAATATTTGTCGGCAAGAAAAAAACACACACAAAATGCCAATCGAACTTGGTTAAATGGTAAACAATCCTTTTCTTAAATTTTCCTTTTCTGCACTTCACTGATACACCGTAGGTGGAAATCATAGGCCACACAGGTGAGTAATTAGCTTGTTCACTAGAGTCACTAACAAAAAAAAATCTTTCCTTTTATTCACAGGCACACCTCAAACGTGGAAATTACGCGCAGCACAGCTAAATAATGATCTTACTACACTAGAGTCACTAACAAAAAAAAATTCTTTCCTTTGATTCACAGGTGCACCCCAAAGGTGGAAATTAAGCGCAGCACAGGTGAATAATGATCTTACTAACTAAAGTCACTAACTGATTAATTCCTGCTTTTTATTCACATATACACATCGAAGGTAAAAATTATGCACCACGCAGGTAATTAATGAACTTGTAAACTAAAGTCACTAGCTAAATATTTCTTTCTCTTTATTCACAGATACACCTCAAATTTGGAAATTATGTGCAACTCACGTAGATTATGAACTTATTAAACTAGAGTCACTAATTGACTAGTTTTTTCTTTTTATTCACAGATACACCTCAAACTTGGAATTTATGTACAACTCAGTAAATTATTACTAATTGACTATTTCTTTCTTTTTATTCACAGACACCTCAAATTTGGAAATTATGTATGTGCAACTCAGGTAAATTATGAATTTATTAAACTAGAGTCACTAACTAAATATTTCTTTTTTTTATTCACAGATACACCTCAAACTTGGAATTTATGCACAATTCAGGTAAATTATGAACTTATTAAACTAGAGTCACTAATTAACAATTTCTTTCTTTTTATTCACAGATGCACCTCAAAGGTGGAAAATAATGCACAACACGGGTAAATTATGAACTTATTAAACTAGAGCCACTTATTGACTATTTCTTTCTTTTTATTCACAGACATCTCAAATTTGGAAATTATGTGCAACTTAGGTAAATTATGAACTTATTAAACTAGAGTCACTAACTAAATATTTCTTTCTTTTTATTCACAGATACACGTCAAACTTGGAATTTATGCACAACTCAGGTAAATTATGACCTTATTAAACTAGAGTCACTAGTTGAAAATTTCGTTCTTTTTCTATTAAACTCAAAACTGATTATTTTCCGCTTTTAAGTTTAACGCGCTCAAAAATGACCACGACTCACGGCTGCCGCACTCGGTTACTGCCCAGACTCAACTAACTCGGCGCAGTCTGCCTACATCCCCGCCGTTCTCTATTCATTCTGACCGACCCACGAACGTTTTTTTTCCTTTCTACCACGAATTCACGCCACAGCTGGAGCACATTCGAAACGAAGTTTTCTAGGAATTTCGGGCGGGCCTGCTGTAATTCACGGCGTGATGGAATCGCGTGATGCTTTACAGCTAGGCGAATTACCGTTTCGGAATGTCTGTTTCGAACGAAAAATTGCAATTTGTGCTAGTTTTGCGCGAATTGGAATTTTTCGCTTGGGCAAAAAATATAATTTTTTCTTTCTTTTCAGGTTTTTATAAGTAAGATTCCAATTTACATACTTCCGAGAAGTAGCCCTATCCTACTTCTACATACAAATAACAATCCTGAAAATAAAAGTCATACATTTTTGAGAAGTAGCGCTATGCTACTTCTCCATATTACAAATTCCTGAAAAAAGAAAAATTTAAATATCATCTAGAAGTAGCCCTATGCTACTTCTCCACATTATAAATTCATGAAAAAGATAAAATATAAACATTTTCGAGAAGTAGCCCTATGGTACTTCTCCATATTGCAAAATTCCTGAAACCCTCCAGAAAACAAAAAAGATAAAAAAAATCACTCTTCAACGAAAAATCCCGATTCGTGCAGAACTCGCACAAATTGGAATCTTACATATAAAAACTTGAAAAGAAAGAAAAAATATTATTTTTTGCCCTAGCGAAAAATTCCAATTCACGCAAAACTAGCACAAATTGCAATTTTTCGTTCGAAACATACATTCCGAAACGGTAATTCGTCTAGCTGTAAAGCATCACGCAATACCAACACGCCATGCATTACAGCAGGCGCGCCCGAAATTCCTAGAAATTTTCGGTTCGAATGTGCTCCAGCTGTGGTGTGAATTCGTGGTAGAAAGGAAAAAAAAACGTTCGTCGGTCGGTCGGAATGAATAGGGAACGGCAGCGATTTAAGCAAACTGCGCCGAGTTAGTTGAGTCTGGGTAGTAACCGAGTGCGGCAGCCGTGAGTCGTGGTAATTTTTGAGCGCGTTTAACTTAAAAGCGGAAAATAATCAGTTTTGAGTTTAATAGAAAAAGAAAGAAATATTCAATTAGTGACTCTAATAAGCTCATAATTTACTTGAGTTGCACACAATTTCCACCTTTGTGGTGTATCTGTGAATAAAAAGAAAGAAATATATTAAGTAGTGACTTTAGTTTAATCAGTACATTACTTACCTCAGCTGCGCATAATTTCCGCTCAAAGTGTATCTGTGGATAAAAGGAAAGAATTATTTAGGAAATGACTTTAGTTTAATAAGTTAATAATTTACCCGTGTTGTGCATAATTTTCCACATTTGAGGTGTATCTGTGAATAAAAAGAAAGAAATAGTCAATTAGTGGCTCTAGTTTAATAAGTTCATAGTTTACCTGAGTTGTGCATAAATTCAAAGTTTGAGGTGTATATATGAATAAAAAGAAAGAAATAGTCAATTAGTGACTTTAGTTTAATAAGTTTATAATTTACCTGAGTTGTGCATAAATTCCAAGTTTGGGGTGTATTTGTGAATAAAAGAAAGAAGTAGTCAATTAGTGACTTTAGTTTAATAAGTTCATAATTTACCTGAGTTGTGCATAAATTCCAATTTTGAGGTGTATCTGTGAATAAAAAGAAGGAAATAGTCAATTAGTTACTCTAGTTTAATAAGTTCATAATTTCTCACCTTTGAGGTGTATCTGTGAATAAAAAGAAAGAAATAGTCAATTAGTGACTCTAGTTTAATAAGTTCATAATTTATCTGAGTTGTGCATAATTTCCAACCTTTGAGGTGTATCTGTGAATAAAAAGAGAGAAATATTCAACTAGTGACTCTAGTTTAATAAGTTCATAATTTACCTGAGTTGTGCATAATTTCCCACCTTTGAGGTGTATCTGTGAATAAAAAGAAAGAAATATTTAGTTAGTGACTCTAGTTTAATAAGTTCTTAATTTACCTGAATTGCTCATAATTTCTAAATTTGAGGTGTCTGTGAATAAAAAGGAAGATATAGTCAATTAGTAACTTTAGTTTAATCAGTTCATTACTTACCTGAGCTGCGCATAATTTCCGCTCAAGGTGTATCTGTGGATAAAAGGAAAGAATTATTTAGGAAATGACTTTAGTTTAATAACTTCATTATTTTCCTGAGTTGGGCATAAATTCCAAATTTGAGGTGTATCTGGAATAAAAAGAAAGAAATAGTCAATTAATGACTCTAGTTTAATAAGTTCATAATTTCCCACCTTTCAAGTGTATCTGTGAATAAAAAGAAAGAAATAGTCAATTAGTGACTCTAGTTTAATAAGTTCATAATTTATCTGAGTTGTGCATTATTTCCCACCTTTGAGGTGTATCTGTGAATAAAAAGAAAGAAATATTTAGTTAGTGACTCTAGTTTAATGAGTTCTTAATTTACGTGAGTTGCACATAATTTCCAAATTTGAGGTGTAACTGTGAATAAAAATAAGAAATAATTAGTTAGTGGCTTTAGGTAAGAAGTTCATTAATTACCTGCGTGGTGCATAATTTTCACCTTCGATGTGTATATGTGAATAAAAAGCAAGAATTAATCAGTTAGTGACTCTAGTTAATAAGATCATTATTTACCTGTGCTGCGCTTAATTTCCACCTTTGAGGTGTACCTGTGAATAAAAGGAAAGAACTCTTTTTTTGTTAGTGACTCTAGTGTAGTAAGATCATTATTTACCTGTGCTGCGCATAATTTCCACCTTTGAGGTGTACCTGTGAATAAAAGGAAAGATTTTTTTTTGTTAGTGACTCTAGTTAACAAGCTAATTACTCACCTGTGTGGCGTATGATTTCCACCTACGGTGGATCAGTGAAGTGCAGAAAAGGAAAATTTAAGAAAAGGATAATTTACCATTTAACCAAGTTCCATTGGCGTTTTGTCTGTTTTTTTTTCTTTTTTGCCAACAAATATTCAATCACCTGCAACCGCAGTGGCAATTATCCTTTAGTGCGCAACCAAGATCCGCTTTTCATCGCTCGAGATAGTAGTACGTAAAGCGAAGCAGGATATTAAGCTAAATCAGTAAGTAAGGCGGTAGTGTTTACCCGAAAGCACCGAAGAGAGGTGAAAAGGGTTAAAGAGAGGCAATGTACCCAGTAATGCAAGTACGAAAAAGAAGCATCTGATCCTGTTTGGTACGCGGAGTACATCAGACGGTGCACCCCACCAGCTCCAGTTTACACCTGCGAGGGAACAATTCACGTAGGGTAGTATCTCTGCACCTAAGTAAGTCCATATCTTGATTGTCATTTTGTTCCTTTTCTTTGGCGTACATACGTCTTTTGCATGACACTATACATATATACATAAGTTTGAATACACAGAATACATTGTTTAAGGTACTGTTAATGTCAGCTAGTAGGGTCTAAGCTAGCATAAGCATTCATTCAATTTTCTTAGTGATAAACGGCGGAGATTGTTAACCTAAAAATGGTCAGGTAAAGGAAAAGAAAACAATAATTTATATAGAGAAATACATATATATATATACGTTATATTAGTTTCCTTTTTTTTTTGGTTTGGCTTCGTGTCCCCTCTTCCGTTTCTCTTATTTTTTCTTTCACTCGCTTCCACGACTAACAGGAATCACATGAGAATGAGTCATTAACTTTTCTATATGGAGGGTGGAGGCATGATGGGTCGTCGTTAATAAACACACGTATGAGGCTGAGCATTTTATTACGGCTTTGGAGGCTTAGCCAGGTTGGATGGGGCGATTGGGCCCAATATTACCCAAAGCCGGGGTCTCACCAACATCGGAGACCCCCCTCTCAGCTCTCTCACTCTCTCTCAATCGTCCATCTGCCAGCGTTGAAAATTCTCCGGGTGAATTAGCACTTGTTAGGCGTTACTGTTCTGTTCTTCTTTTTTTTTGTAGCAATTAATAAAGTATATCTTCACCTTTATAGGCTTCCAGGTTCCACAAGGAGAAGGAAGCTTACATAGCTCTTTTTTTTCTGTCCGTCTGTCCGTCTGCAGTCACAGACTCAAGTCCTTCCTCTTTAACTGTCCGTCCGTCTGTCCGGTCAAACATTTTTCCTCTTTATGCACAGCTTAACAAGCATAGAAGGGATGTGGGTGGCTAGGACTCCCCCTAGCCTACTGATCGCTGGCGGCAATTGCTGTGCAGCCACCCACGCATATCCTGGATATGATTTTTGTGGCAAAGAGGTGTTGGATGCGGTATGTATCCACATTCAGTTACAAGTGGATGTAGGTAGATCTGTCGCCTGACAAGCTCTTCGTTACAAATGGCGCCCAACGTGGGGAGAATTATGAGAGTTTCTCTACAAAAGCCAGAGAAGCCGAAAAAGGAAAAAGAACGAAGGGAGGAAGAAAAAGGGTAGCGCAAGGGAATACGCTACAGCGTGGGGACGACCCAGGGAGATAAGGGTCTCAAGCCGGGCTTTGACACGAGACGTATATCAGGATATGCACTAAAAGGGAATAGATCCACCTACAACGCGCCCAACGTGGGGACGACCCACAAGAGTCTCAAGCCGGGCATACACTATACCCTGGGTTATTGAGAAATCGGATCCCATTTGCGGCCCTGATACCAGTTCGTCTTGGACGAGGGAGGACTGATCTATAGATAGACGTCGTCTATCAACTCGCCTTGCCCAATGGGCTGGCCAGGAAGAGGTGCAGCCATCGGTTTATTGGGTGCGGGAATGTTCGGCTCGAGACTACGACTTCGTCGGTAAACGCCGCTACTTAGCGTTCTGTGTTCTGCTGAATCCAGTCGCAACATCCCGGAAATCCTCCAGTCCCAAGCGAGCAAATCGCTTCGAAATATATAAAATTCATCTATCAACTCACTCCGGACGAAGGAAATCCCGCGGGATGCAGTAAGCGTGTTCTAGCTCTTAGGAAATTGAAGAAAGGACAGGAAAGTAAAATCCTTCAGGTGAAGGCTAACCCAGAAGGGGTTAGTAACAAAGGCTAAGACCGTCTAAACTTGGTAGCTTAGAGATAATACCCAAAAAAAAATTCGCTGAGGCTCCATTCGCACTCGCTGACGCTGTGACATTCTTGATTGAAAGAAGAAATTGAAGAAAGGACAGGAAAGTAAAACCCTTCAGATGAAGGCTAACCCAGATTGAGTTAGTAACAAAGGCTGAGACCATCTAAACTTGATAGTTTAGAGATAATTCACTAAAAAAAAATTCGCTGCGGCTCCATCCGCTCTCGCTGACGCTGTGACATTCTTGATTGAAAGAAGAAATTGAAGAAAGTACATGGAAGTAAAACCCTTCAGATGAAGGCTAACCCAGAAGGAGTTAGTAACAAAGGATGAGGCCATCTAAACTTGATAGTTTAGAGATAATATACTATAAAAACTACACTCCACTGAGACTTCAGCAACACCAACCACCTCTCGGAAACCCTTTAATTGGAAGAGAATTTAAGAAAGACTGGGAAATAGAGTCCTTCCGGTGGAGGCTAACCCAGAAGGGGTTAGTAACGAAATGAAAGAGGTTTAGCACCCACCACTGAGGAAGTATTAAGAGGGTTCGCGATAACCTGTCGTTCACAAGTGAAGCTTGCCGGATGCCTTTTTAGGGCTACCGAGATTAGCCTAACACTGGGTAGGACTTTATACTAACAACACCTAGAAATTGTTGATCCAGGACCTTTCCGGAATATCTTGGGAGGGAAAAAAAAATTTCCGAATAACCTGACAGTTAATCACTAACGGCCACTCACACAAACAAAAATAAATAAATAAAGATATCTCGAATAGAGTACAATGAAATACGGCAAAAACATTTTAATGGCAAAACCTACAGATATCCTAAGCCGAACTGATCCAGCTGACTCTAGAGAACTACACTCCCAAAGCGGTATGACTAAATTAGAACTAGACAAAAGAACCTAAACAAAATGATGTTGACAAAGCGATACGTCTAAGTGTTAAAGATAATAGTGTTTTGCACCACCTGCGATTTGCCGTTACTAAGCTAACAAAAAAAACATTTTAAAATATGTGAAAGTCCATGACTAAATCGACGGAACTCAGATAGTGAAGGGCTTCGGCATGACGGAACGACGCCGAAACACCCTTGTTCCACACAGCAAAAAAAAACCAACAAAGTAAATTTCAGCCCCTGCTGAAAGGAAAAAAAATTGCTCTCTCTTTCTCTCTACCACCCTCCCTCCGACGCCTGCCACTCATTAAGGTTTCAACGCTCAGAATTGGCCTAATCGCTTAAGCCCTCGGTCAGAATTTACCACGATGAGCCCTAACAGGGAACGTTCACATGGGGGTGGGATTTGTTGCAATGTCAGAGATCGGAATTTGAAGGTTTCCGTCTCACATTTGCATGATTGGGACGAGCACTCCTTTAGTCAAGGACAAAAATCAAGAGAGATGAACATCGTTCAGCAACTTGACAAGGGACTTAGGTCAGCAAATCAAGGAAAGGTGAGAGGTCGGTGATTCAGGTGCTGCTGGTATTCAGGATAGAAGTCGTAGCCATGATATAGCGATATAAACGAAAACCTAAAGTGTAAGCATACCTAAGTAAGCAAAAAATTCGACAACTATACTAACTACAACTATGGTACGATAACGGTAACTGATGTACTCGATAGAATCATTATACTGATGTATCCAAAACCCGACAAAGAAGAACAAACTATGAACTCCACTGTACGATAGGGCTCACGATACGGTGCGGAAATTAACTAGAACTGATGCTGTACCTAATGTTTAATAACAATATACTTATAACGGTATCTCAAATAAGATGTAGATAACTATACCATGGTACTTCAAAGCCAACTGGGCTAGCATTATAATAATCTTAACTATATACCCAACACCAATAACGAGAACTATCGCAAAGATGATAGGGTAGGGCTAACTGAACTAAACTGTAAAAACCAACTTATATAGGCTAGATCTATTCAATCTAATAACTAAAATGAGATACGGTAACTAAAATAGAAAGATACCCAAAACAATTCAAAGGTACCTATAAAGAAAATACGGGTACCCCTGAAAGAATCTCTCATACGATAAAGATAACTTTAACGTAATATTGAAGATGTACCAATACCTAAGCTAAGATGGAGGTTTGCATATTAACCTCAAGATAACTGACATGAAATAACGCTATCCAAACTAGTAACTACATTGCGATGCGACAACTGAATCTTATAACCATAAAGATAAGCGAGATAACTAAAACTATACGATATAATAATCAAAACTAAATGTCTTACCTGAATTATTATATAGGTAAACTATCTAGTGTCTACGATACAAGAATTCTTACTAATTACCCAGAACCAAAAAAAAAACCTCGAAATAGGCTGAAAATACGATAATTGCGAGGGCAAAACCCAAGCGGTATACTAGCTCGGCTAAGCAAAATGTAGCTAATAAATGTTAACACTAACCTATAATAACCTTAACTAAATGAAGTGCATTACTTCAGCTAACCTAGGCGTACCCAAGGTAGCAAGCAGTTAGTTATCTTATAAAATCCCAATAACGGAGAATATGGTAGGAATGACTATAGTGAGGTAAGACTAACTAGGCTAACTGAACAAAATATTATAGCGTTAACGCTACTTAAAAATAATTCTACCCTACTATTATATAACAGTAACTACAACACTAACATCATCGACCGATAACTATGCGATAACAATAAGTAAGATATATACTAGAAATATAACCGAGACATAGTTAGGATAACTACGCCGCATTATAAATATGATGCGCAAGAATATACTGTCGTACGATATGGCAATCTAAAATAATGCTATAATCCGATACAATAACCAAAATTCCCGAAGAAAAAAAATTTGGAAATAAACGATAATACTGACCTCTTACTGGAACCAGCAGGAGTGATCACCTTCACCTCATGTGGGACTTCACTCCGAGATCACCGTTCCGGCATTGCATCGATCACTCCAAGTCGGATACCAATCTAGAGGATGCTCAACAGCCATCCTCCCGTCAGAGTGATCGAAGCAGCCCTAACCGGCGCCATGGCAACCACGCCACGCAAGCACGAAGCGTTAGGAGTAATCATCCGAACCGCCAGGCTGCATGAAACCAACGAAGACAATGTCGGAATAGATGAACGTCGTTCATCAACTTGCTGGATTCAAACAGCCGTCGGGTTCTTCAGACAGGCCTGCATCGAGTGGTCAGCTTTTCAGTGGCCGCGACCGAAGCTTGGCTTCAAGGATGGTACGCGTCGCGCACAAAGCTCATCGGCCACCAAAGAGACAAGCACTTCAACCAGGAAAAGAAACTTGAGGCTCGAAAACGATTTTGACTTGACCGAAGGCAGCTTGCTACCAAACATGCAACGAGGACCATGACCGAGTGACCCAGCCGTAATATAAAAGCCGAGCCTCACGAGAGCCAAGAGGGACTATCATAAAAGTAACGCACTTTTCAGAAGCAAAAAAAGACTCTACGTAGACCCAGCCAATTGTATCCTGCCAGGAAACCCAAGTGTGGCCGCACGCTGTTGTGAACAAGAAGCGGCCATGCTAAAAGATGACGAAATTCTCAATTAGGCCCCTCTGGATTAGACGGAATCGCCTGAGTAAGCATCCGAAAATTCTCCCTTTATAATACTGAGGCTTTACATATCAAGGAAAAGGTCTAATAATAATAATAAAAATAAGAAAATATCATTGAAATAGTAATTGCGCTTTAGTCAAGGAAAGCTTGGCTAAAGGCCGGAAAGAAAAACCAACATTTGGGCGCCATTTGTAACTCAAATGTGCGACCAGAAAATCTAAAAATTAAATGTGAAATGGTACTTGTACTTTGGCCAAGTGAAGCCTGACTAGAGACCGAAAAAACCTCTTTTGGGCGCCATTTGTAACACAAATGGGCGTCCAGGAAAAAAAAATCAACAATTAAAACTGGAAAATGCACTTTAGTCAAGAGAGGCTTGACTAAGTGCGAAGGAAAGAAAGAAAACCGAAGATTGGGCGCCATTTGTAACACAAATGGGTGACCAGAAAAATCAAAAATTAAGATTTTACAGCGAAATCTGAATTCAACGTTTGTATAGGAATGAGTAATATTGATTGCACTTTAGTGAAGAGAAGCTTGACTAAAGACCAGAAAAAAATCCAAGTTGGGCGCCATTTGTAGCACAAAAAAAATATCCAGGATATGTGTGGGTGGCTGCACAGCAATTGCCGCCAGCGATCAGTCGGCTAGGGGGGGTCCTTGCCACCCACATTCCTTCTATGCTTGTTAAGCTGTGCATAAAGAGGAAAACTGTTTGACCGGACAGACGGACGGACAGTTAAAGTAGAAGGACTTGAGTGTGTGACTGCAGACGGACAGACGGACAGAAAAAAAAGCCCTATATAAGCTTCCTTCTCCTTATGCAACCAGGAAGCCTACAAAGAAGAATATTTACTTTATTAATTGCTGCAAAAAAAAGAAGAACAGAAGACCTCAGCAAGGCCGAACAAGTGCTAATTCACCCGGAGAATTTTCAACGCTGGCAGATGGACGATTGAGAGAGACTGAGAGAGCCGAGAGGGGGATCTCCGATGTTGGTGAGACCCCGACTTTGGGAAATACTGGGCCCAATCGCCCCATCCACCCTGGCTAAGCCTACAAATCCGTATCAAAATGCTCAGCCCCATACCTCTGTTTATTAACGACGACCCATCATGCCTCCACCCTCCATATAGAAAAGCTAATGACTCATTCTCATGTGATTCCTGTTAGTCGTGGAAGCGAGTGAAAGGAAAAAATAAGAGAAACGGAAGAGGGGAAACAAAACCAAACCAAAAAAAGG
The DNA here is from genome assembly GCA_963930735.1 of Dioctria linearis. Lineage (NCBI taxonomy): Eukaryota > Metazoa > Arthropoda > Insecta > Diptera > Asilidae > Dioctria > Dioctria linearis. Next base: position 175,375,618 of record OZ005740.1, read on the forward strand.
AAAGGAATATAACGTATATATATATATATGTATTTCGCTATATAAATTCTTGTTTTCTTTTCCTTTACCTGACCCTTTTTAGGTTAACAATCTCTGCCGTTCATCACTAAACTAAGAAAATTGAATGAATGCTTATGCTAGCCTAGACTCTAGCTGACATTAACAGTACCTTATACAAGATATTCTGCGTTTTCAAACTTATGTATATATGTATAGTGTCATGCAAAAGACGTATGTACGCCAAAGAAAAGAAACAAAATGACAATCAATATACGGACTTACCTAGGTGCCGAGATACTACCCTACGTGAATTGTTCCCTCGCTGGAGTGAACTGGAGCTGGTGGGGTGCACATTCTGATGTACTCCGCGTAACAAACCGGATCAGCTGCTTCTTTTTCGAACTTGCATTAGTGGGTACATTGACCTGTTGTTGTTTTTACCCTTTTCACCTCTTTTGGGTGCTTTCGGGTGAACACTACCGCCTTACTTACTGATTTAGCTTAACATTCTGCCTCGCTTTACGTACTACTATCTCGAGCGATAAAAAGCGGATCTTGGTTGCGCACTAAAGGATAATTGCCACTGCGGTTGCAGGTGATTGAATATTTGTCGGCAAGAAAAAAAAACAGACAAAACGCCAATGGAACTTGGTTAAATGGTAAACAGTCCTTTTCTTAAATTTGCCTTTTCTGCATTTCACTGAAACACCGTAGGTGGAAGTCATACGCCACACAGGTGAGTAATTAGCTTGTTAACTAGAGTCCCTAACAAAAAAAATCTTTCCTTTTATTCACAGGCACACCTCAACGGTGGAAATTAAGCGCAGCGCAGGTAAATAATTATCTTACTAACTAGAGTCACTAACTGTTTAATTCCTGCTTTTTATTCACATATACACATCGAAGGTGAAAATTATGCACCACGCGGGTCATTAATGAACTTATAAACTAAAGTCACTAACTAAATATTTCTTTCTTTGTATTCACAGATACACCTCAAATTTGGTAATTATGTGCAACTCAGGTAGATTATGAACTTATTAAACTATAGTCACTAATTGACTATTTCTTTCTTTTATTCACAGATACACCTCAAACTTGGAATTTATGCACAACTCAGGTAAATTATGAACTTTTTAAACTACAGTCAGTAATTGACTTTTTATTTCTTTTTATTCACAGACACCTCAAATTTGGAAATTATGTGCAGCTCAGGTAATTTATGAACTTAATAAACTAGAGTCACTAACTTAATATTTCTTTCTTTTTATTTACAGATACACCACAAATTTGGGATATTATGAACAACTCAGGTAAATTATGAACTTATTATACTAGAGTCACTAACTAAATATTTCTTTCTTTTTATTCACAGATACACCTCAAACTTGGAATTTATGCACAACTCAGGTAAATTATGAACTTATTAAACTAGAGCCAGCAATTGACTATTTCTTTCTTTTTATTCACAGATACACCTCAAAGGTGGAAAATTATGCACAACACGGGTAAATTATGAACTTATTAAACTAAAGTCATTTCCTAAATAATTCTTTCCTTTTATTCACAGATACACCTTGAGCGGAAATTATGCGCAGCTGAGGCAAGTAATGAACTGATTAAACTAAAGTCACTTACTTAATATATTTCTTTCTTTTTATTCGCAGATACACCACAAGGGTGGAAATTGTGTGCAACTCAAGTAAATTATGAGCTTATTAAACTAGAGTCACTAATTGAATATTTCTTTCTTTTTCTATTAAACTCAAAACTGATTATTTTCCGCTTTTAAGTTAAGCGCGCTCAAAAATGACCACGACTCACGGCTGCCGCACTCGGTTCCTGCCCAGACTCAACTAACTCGGCGCAGTCTGCCTACATCGCCGACGTTCCCTATTCATTCCGACCGACCGACGAACGTTTTTTTTCCTTTCTACCACGAATTCACACCACAGCTGGAGCACATTCGAACCGACATTTTCTAGGAATATTGGGCGAGCCTGCTGTAATGCATGGTGATGTTATCGCGTGATGCTTTACAGCTAGGCGAATTACCGTTTCGGAATGTCTGTTGCGAACGAAAAATTGCAATTTGGGCTAGTTTTGCGTGAATTGGAATTTTTCGCTTGGGCAAAAAATATATTTTTTTCTTTCTTTTCAGGTTTTTACTTAGAACATATATCAAACAGGAATGCGGGTATCGTATAAAATTCGTGTACATGAGTGAAGCTTTCTTCTCCTCATAATTATCTCGAAGGGGAAGGCAATAACAAAGGACCGAATATATTGGAGAAAGCGAGATATAAGTTTTATCTGCCAAGTGAGTTTTTGTGTTTTCGTGACGGTAAATAATTTATGTTAATTATTTGTGATTTCGCAATGAAAACAAACAACAGTTTTTTTCAAAACTAGTCAAGTGATTTAATATAAACAATTTAAAACAATATTTAGTGTAAAAAACTTGTGTATAAATACAATTTGAACAATGAAGTGCTCAGTAAAAGTTTGCCGGAGTTATAGAGGAAAAACTGGGCCGTGGAAAGCATTTTTTAGGCAAGTATATTCACAAATTATTTGTAATCCATTTACTTTTAACTAATAATACCAAATATTGCTGAATCATCTTCAAGCAAATATAAAAACTTGAATTTAGTTGTGCACTTACATGTTAGAAAAATTCTTGTTTACGTGAAAAGACAACTGTCAAAGTCGAAAGGCAATAAGTCAATGGCGGTGGATTAAAAATATTTTTAGGGGACATTTGGAAAATTATCTGAATATTTTGATTTGAGTAGATAAATCAATTAAACGGAAAATGTGAAATAGCCTATTTAAAAGTAACTTATTATATTTTATATATATATTTCATTCCTGTGATAAATTTGTATTTTGATTTGAATTGTGAAATTTGTTCTTGCTGGAAACTGCTATAAAATTTTCTCAACTATGTGCGTACCTACAACTTATTTATTTTTAATTAGAACTTTTCTACATATAGTTTTGTTAATTTGGTTAAGACGTTTCCACTAAATTTACTTATTTTTTGATTTTAGGTTTCCTAAGGAGGAAATTTTAAAAACGAAATGGCTCGATGCGATTGGCCGGCCAGAGTATAAGCCAGCTCAAAGAGACTCTCTTTGTGAGGACCACTTTTCAGCCATGGATTATGAGATATTTTGTTGCAAAAAAAACATCAGAAAAAATTTCACTCAGACAGCATTATACAAAAATCGTGATATTTAAAGGTATGTAAATGTTTAAACTCCACCATAACGCAGTCCGAATTTTTAGAAAAAGAGATGAAGCAAAAGCTACAAGGACTGCTGGGGGCGTGTTAGAAGTTTGAGTTAGTATCATTTCTGTGCATACAAGTTTAGGTAAATTTTATTGTTTATTAATCTTTTCACTTTTTATTAGTCTTCTACCTTCAATTGAGTGAATTTATCAATTTAAATTACTAAGAACTGGATTTCTGAGATATTATGTTATCTAAGAACTTTCTTATGCTCTAAGTGAATAGCATCTGATGTACGTGAAACTGAAATAAAGTATAAATAATTTAAAAATCTAGGCTCTAATGGCTGAAATATTTTGCCCACAGTAACAGAAAAGATACTTTTGCGAACTTCTTACATTTTTACACCAATCTCCTCGTGGTCGCTCCTGGTAACTTAGTGCAATAAGGTTCACAAGCTTATTATACTATGGCTAAAGGTGTAAAATCTGTAAATGATTTAAATTTAATCATTTAATCATTTTGTTTGCTAGTGTAGAGATGTACTTTGTTTGCATTCTATTTATACATATTAAACAATTTTCAACTAAAATACACAAGTGATCAATATATGTAACTTAGCTTTTGTACATAACAACAAATACTTATCATTGCTCATTATCTTGCTTATGTAATGCCTTGCTCTATCATCCTGCGCGTGATATGTATACACTTACCTATGTAGTCCAGAGGACTAACAATAAGGAAGGAGCGTAGCTTTTTCAAAATCGCTATCAGTGGATCGGATTTTTTTTTTCATTTCTTAAAATAAATATAAAGCAAAAATAGTTAGCACCACAGCAGATTCTTACACGTTCAGGTTCAGTAGAGTGTACTTCTTACACGTGCCGTAAGAAGTACTCCCAGAGCGAAACCCATCTATAACAATTAATATTCAATTATTTTTGAATACACAATAGATCGTGTTTACAAATTTGAAATGTAAAGATAAAATTAAATTAAAACAACATTTTCAAATTTTCCCGCCACGAAGATTTAATGTGCCCCCAGTTATGAATATGATATTTACCGTCCCCACTGAGGTACAACTACAAAGGAGACATACTCCAACACATACAAGCTCGGCTTCACTAGATCGAACTTATCAGCATTCCTGTTTGATATATATATGTTCTAAGGGTTTTTATAAGTAAGATTCCAATTTGTGCGAGTTCTGCACGAATCGGGATTTTTCGTTGAAGAGTGATTTTTTTATCTTTTTTGTATTCTGCAGGGTTTCAGGAATTTTGTAATATGGAGAAGTAGCATAGGACTACTTCTCAAAAATGTATGCCTTTTATTTTCAGGGTTGTTATTTGTATGGAGAAGTAGCATAGGGCTACTTCTCGAAAGTATGTACTTTTTCACCCCTTTTCAGGTATCCTGGGAGAATTATGGGGGTTTCTCTACAAAAGGTAGAGAAGCCGAAAAAGGAAAAAGAACGAAGGGAGGAAGAAAAAGGGTAGCGTAATGGGAATACGCTACAAGCTGTCAAAAACATTTGTCGAGTCGCGTTCACTATGTTTTAAATGCGACATTGTCGCCAACTAAGTCGCCAACATTGTTGTGTCGCTTTTACTGTGTTTTGGTCTTTAGCCTTGGGAGCTACTGAAACCTCGTGGATGGCAATAAGTTGCAGTAAGATGCGGTAATATTCCTTCCGACTCTCTGAGTACGTGGCGAGAAGTTTTACACAAGAAAAGAACTGCTTCGTTCTAGGTACATATTTTCGGCACAGCCGAATACAAAATGCAATCTGCGTGACACTAATATCCGGTTAGCGGAATAATATATCAATTGAATTTATAAATTTAAAATTGAGCGGATGGATAGGTAAGTTTAAAACTAGACTCGGACGGACTTTTTGAAAGATTTAATAACACAAAAAAAATGAAGAATTGCCTGGTATTATTTTATGCCAAAACAAACTAACTAACTCGATAAGTCACGGCTCAGGCAATGGTTTTTTTATACAAGTTTTGTTTTTCTCTTTTCATTTATAACCTTTTCCGTCAAAGTGACTTTGTTCATATTCGCGAAACTCTACTCTTGCTCAGGCAATGATTGTTTTTATAAAATTTTTGTTTTTCTCTTTTTTGAAAAGTATCAAGGCCTACTTATTTATAACGTTTTCCAATGGTCAAAGTGACTTTGCTCATATTCGCGAAACTCTACAAATGTTTCACTGCGATTGTTAACTAAAGGCTGGTGCATGTAGTTCGTGGTGAAGACAGCCACATACCATTCGTCTAGGATGGAAGAATTTAAAGCTGAGCTACAGTTGTATTTCCAGAATACCAGCTTTTTCGACAAGCTCTGGTGTCCAGTTGTTTATCTGAATTGTTATGTATTTTGAAGAACATTATTCGCATAGGCTGTCGGCCTTGTCGTTCAATCTAGCTCCGATAACGATATGGGGAATGAGCTAGAACGTCATCAGGTCGGCACTTGAATAGCGTACTTAGACGAGTAAGCATCTTAAGTTAAGACTTAGAAATTATAAAACAGATTAACTTGTGCAGTAATTAAAGACATTGAAGTGAGAATCGAGTGTTCTAATTTACCCATACCAAACGGAAAACAGTAAAGTGGCGACGAGGAAAACTAAAATAACGTGAATCAAAAACTTATATAAAAAAAAACTTTGCGAACAAACACGTGGTTAACAATCAAAAAATTATCAGTAAATACGTACCTACACATAAAAAGTTGCCATTGCGCAAAGTGTGCAAGGCACAGCAAACTAAAGAAGAAAAAAACTAAACAAATTAAAATGAGCAGACTA